>NKZN01001314.1:0-16216 GCA_002374485.1 Metschnikowia santaceciliae | reverse complement strand
CACTGAAGTCCCACACTTAAGGGACTTGTTGAACTCCAACTTGATAACTGTTCCAGATTATGGGAGTGTATATCACAACTCTCAACAACCATCTCATCCACTTCTACTTTTATGAGCATCTAAGGTATACACTGAAATATTTGTATCTAAGGTATACACTGAAATATTTGTATCTAAGGTATACTGGGATATATTTGTCTAAGGTATACTTGGTGGTGCTTTATTATGAGACCAACTGTTTCCTGTTTCAATTACCCCCCAAAAAAATATGCTGACGTAATAAACCCGTACACCCCGACGTGGTCTCATATGGCTCATCTGCTCTCATAAGCCCATTTCCTTTGTTAATCAATTTCATACCAATTTGTTTTGGCCAAGATATCAACCAGAGTTATACGATTTTCCAGACTGTAGATTCTTTAACTCCAGCTCAGCTAGGAATGCTGCGGAATCAGGTGGCCCATAGAGTAACCATGGTTTAAGGTGCAGACATCTCTTTTGACTATAAGATACGCATCGCATTGTTTCATCAAGACAATTGAACACCTGAGCTGAGGGGTTTACTTCAGACATAGGCCGAGCCTCAATGTCAGTACAACGAGATCTGGTGGGTCTGGGNCATAGGCCGAGCCTCAATGTCAGTACAACGAGATCTGGTGGGTCTGGGTCTGGGAGGCATCTTGGTATGTCTCCCTAGGTAGAGATATTCGATTAGTTAACTCATAACAGGTGTAGCGAAGGCCTCATTATATATATGCGAGTCGGCCTTCACTGACCCTTGGACAACCAAGGGTGGGGAAACTAGTAGAGACGTGGCCTGCAAGCCTAGAGCGCCGTGCGCCCTCTTATTCGGTGCTATTTTCCAACACAGACGGTACCTCCATATATATATATATGTTTTTTTTGATGGGCCAATCAGAGTTCCAGTTGCCCTGCTTATATGAACTCTTTCACATGAATATCAAGTAAATCCAAGATAAAACTAATTCCTGAAGTTGCTCAACTTCGCCAATTTTAATACTATTGTTTGTGAAAGAATGTTCACCGTGGTGTAAGACTTCAGCCTCAGGCTGTGTGCCCATGCTAATGTATTCTTCTACTTCGCAGCAATCACCGAGGACACCTCTAATTGTCTAAATCGTAATTTCATTGAGTGTAATTGAGTGTAATTTCTTTGAGTGTTCGTTAAATACCCGAACAGTGGTGGCTGAGAGTGCCTCTCGGAGATCTTTACTAGATCTTACTAGATCTTCTTTAGATCAACCATAGGAGGTGCTTCACATATTGAGGTATTTTAAGCCTACTCTTTCTAACCCTAACAATGGCCATTGTAAGATACCGCGGCTCGGTTGAACTTGCAGGACTTCTGTACTTGTTTGGATCACGTGCCCGCGGACACGTGAGTAAGTGAAACAAGTTCATGGGCGTCCAGTGGGGCATGCAAGGGTTGAATAACACTTGCTGCGTGTGCAGATGAGCACATTTCTAACACTGTTCGGGAAAGGGGTCTACGACACCCTACGCCAGGAGTGGAGGAACCCCGCATCTTGGTTGACATAGCAACCAAGATACTGGATACATAAGGAGGGCGTAGCCCGGTCAGGTGTGCGATACTGATAAAGAGCTCAATCACGTGAACCCTAGTTTAGTTATCAAAGGAATACAACATATGAGTACAACAACTTCTCGGCCTTACTTAAAGAAGTTGTTAGACAACGGACGCACTCGCATTCCGGTATAAATGAGTGTAAAGGATAATGCTCGACATAAAGGATACAGTGTTTTTCAAAACTATTCAAACCAGCGTGACAAATGGTTCGTACCAAGAAGACAGAATGGTTCAAACCAAATGGCGTAATGTTTCACACCAACTTTTATTAGAATTCAATATTCTGAAACAGCCCTTAAATTTGGACGATTGCCTCATATGTAGTACATTTGGGACAGAAGTCTTGCAGTACAGTGTTTTTCAAAACTATTCAAACCAGCGTGACAAATGGTTCGAACCAAAAAGACAGAATGGTTCACACCAACTTTTATTAGAATTCAATATTCTGAAATCTCAAATCTGGAGGTTTGCCTCTTATATACTACATTTGGGAGTCTTGCAGTACCAATCAAGGGTGAAAAACGGACGCAACTGAACTGGTTTTATTGTTCTCCTGTATACAACAACCTGTCCATTTGGTTTGAAAGATTGAGCGAAGGGGTACGAAACATTTTGTTGCACTGGTTTGAATCGTTTTGGCGCGCTGGTTTGAATAGTTTTGAATAACACTGTATAAGATAGCGACACCAGAAATATATTGAGGTGAACCTTCGCATGATCAAAGTCACGTGAGTGACTTTGATACTAGAGCGAAAACAACTGCTGTTTTCTCAACAACAATCAATCCTGTATTTACGTCCTTTACGGTAAGGTTTTTAGGCTTTCGTGTTCGTAGCCTGCATACAACCTGCATTGTCCTGTACACAACACATTATACAATCGATTTTAAAATCTTCTCCCCAAAGAATACTATAAAGCTTATCCTCTCAAAAAAAAAAACCTAATTTGGATATGTAACTTTAATCCATTTGGGATCTTGCAGCGAAAGAATTAATTCCTACTGTGTACTGCACATAACAACATCATGAGAGGCTTACAAAAGTCTCTCTCAACGCACGACGCACTTCCCCCACCTCCACCAACTACCAACTCCAAAACCAGTACACATGCTGACCAAACCTTACTACGAGGCCCTTCCGCTGGACTTGAAGCCTGTGCACTACAATCTCGCTGTTTTTGATATCGAGCACGACTCCTATAAAGGAACCGTAGAGATCGAACTCGAGGTGCAGTCACCTACAGATGAGTTGCATCTCCACTATAGAGAACTCCAGGTGACGCAGGTGCAGGCCAAAGACGAAGGTGGCGATTTAGGGGTTACTGTGGCGCAGGAAAACGTCCAAAAAGAGTATTTTGTACTTAAATTCGACCGGATTGTGCAATCCAGAGTCTGGGCCAAGCTCGACTTTTCGGGCCGTATCCAGACCAACATGGCTGGCTTTTACCGGTCGCTGTACACCGAAGACGGCCAGACAAAGTATATGTTATCGACGCAGTTTGAAGCCACTGATGCCCGGAGAGCGTTTCCATGTTTAGACGAGCCTGACCGTAAAGCTACGTTCTCGGTGAGTATTACCACTAAACAGGAAATGTGTGTTTTGGGTAATATGCCAATTTTGGCGCAAAAAAAGGCGGAAAACGGCGGAAATGCCTTGAAAACAGTGACCTTTGAAAAATCCCCAATTATGTCCACTTATCTCTTGGCATGGGCCATTGGAGAGTTTGAATACATCGAGAGTCATACCCAAGACCCGTACACCAACGGAAAACCTTTACCTGTACGGATTTACACCACCAAAGGGTACACCAAAGATGCTGAACTCGCCTTGGAATTGGCTCCCAAGATCGTCGATTACTTCAGCAATATCTTTGAGGTGCAGTACCCGCTTCCAAAGCTTGATTTGCTTGCTGTCCATGCGTTCCTGCACAATGCCATGGAGAACTGGGGTCTCATCACCTACCGGAGCACTGCCCTTTTGTACTCCGAAGAGAAGCTGGACCCCAGCTATAAGCAGAAAGTGGCATATGTTGTAGCGCATGAAATCGCCCACCAGTGGTTCGGGAACTTGGTCACCATGCAATGGTGGGACGAATTATGGCTCAATGAAGGATTTGCTACGTGGGTGGGCTTCTATGCAGTCGACCACCTTTTCCCCGAGTGGGATATCTTTGCCAGTTTTGTCTCGGAGAGCTTGCAAGAAGCTTTACGGCTCGATGGGCTCCGGAACTCCCACCCAATCAAGGTTCCGGTGGTGGATGCTTTGGATATCGACCAGTTGTTCGATGCCATTTCTTACCTTAAGGGAGCGTCGACGATTTTGATGCTTTCGTCGTATTTGGGCCAGGACAAGTTTTTGAAGGGTGTGGCCAATTACTTGAATGGGCACAAATACGGAAATGCCCAGTCGGGCGACTTGTGGGCGTCCCTTTCGGCTGTTTCGGGGATGGATGTGGGTGAAATGATGGATACATGGATTACCAAGATCGGGTTCCCGGTTGTGCACGTGACCGGCGATTCATCGGGTGTTGTTCTTATGCAGGAACGATTTTTGAATGGTGGAGATGTTACGGAGGCTGAAGATGGGACTGTTTGGTGGGTTCCACTTAATGCCGACTGCGGGGCCGACGCGGCCGAGATCTCCGAGATCTCCGAGTCCGAAAAATCCGGAACCTCCAAAAACTCCCAAAAATCTCTTTCAAATGCCCTGCTTTCATTGGATAAGAAGAAGACTCACATCTCTTCCATCCCCAATGGTTTCTTTAAGTTGAACAAAGATACACAGGCTCCATTCCGGGTCAACTATGAGCCACACTTTTTCCAGACGCATATCTTGGCCCATTTCACCCGTCTTCTGACAAAAGATAAGGTGGGAATTATTGCCGATACTGCATCTTTGGCCACGGCTGGCCAGAAGAAAACTCTGGCGTTTTTGGACTTGCTTCGCCAGATCTGCATTGAAAATGACCATTTGGGCCAGGAATACGTGCTTTGGCTCGAAACCACTAACCGGATCAGCCACGTGGTGACCATGTTCGATTCCCCCGGCCTTGCAGATTTCTGTAGGCAAATTTATACGCCAATTGCAGTCAAAATGCTCCATGAAAACGTGGATAAGGCCGATTTCAAGCGGTCCAAGTTGAAGGCGCATATATTGCACGTGGCATCGACTTATGGGATCCCCGAACTTGACCAGTATGCACAGCAGGCCTTTTCTGATTGGAAATCGGGCAAACAAATTGACCCATCGCTCCGGAAATTCGTGTTCAGTGCCGTGGTATCATGTGCGTCCTGCACACAGGCGGACTTCAAAGCTATCCTACAGGAAGTCACCAACCCTACGTCTCTTGATTCACGGGAAGTGGCATTGTCTGCACTCGGCAATATTGGCAATATAGAAATGGCTCAGACATTGATGTCGTACTTAATCGACGAGTCCATTATTCCCACCATGGATGCCCATTTCTTGGCTGTCGGCCTCAGCAAAAACACCAAGGTGCGCAGCCTGTTCTGGGCCTTTGTCAAGGACAACTACAACCACATCCACCGTTTAATGTCTACCAATATGGTGGTTCTCGATCGATTCATCAAGACCACGTTATGTAACTACCAATCGTTTGAAATGGCCAAGGATGTGGAGGAATTTTTTGGTGGGAAGGATATCCATGGTTTTGAGCGCGCGCTCCACCAGGTTTTGGACCAGATAAAGATTAGGGCTGCATGGAGGGAAAGAGATGAAAGTGATGTTGAAAAGTGGCTAGGACTGCCCGAGCGATAGACTGCCCGAGCGATAGACTGCCCGAGCGATAGCAAGTGCAGTCATTGAAATCACTTTATGAGTGCAGTTATTGGGGTGAATCTTTGGTAAGTCTTTGGTAAGTCTTTAGTGAGTCTTTAGTGAGTCTATGGATTCCCCAAACTCCAAAAATGGTTGTTACTTCCTCCCCTATCCATGTTGTGCTTCTCCCCCAGAATATTACAGTCTCCAAAGAATGAGTTTATTAGACCCATCTAACTCTGACTGTAGAGTCATGTTTTTGACTTTCATAGTGACCGATTACACTGTAACCAATACATAAAGTTCACAGTATGCACACAACATAAGAACTCAATACTCTATATTCAGTTGAATAATTCAGTACGAATAACCTCAGTTGAAGTAGACTCAGAAAAAAAACTCGGTAGAATTAGTTATAGAGTCATAGACTCAGACACTGGAAACTCATAGACTCAGACACTGGAAACTCAAAGACTCAGGTACTGAAACCTCATAGACTCAGACACTGAAACCTCATAGACTCAGACACTGAACCTCATAGACTCAGACACTGAAAACTCATAGACTCAGACACTGAAACCTCATAGACCCAGACACTGAAAACTCATAGGTACCCTCACTTTCAACCTATCAACGAGTACCTGGCATGTACGGAGGCGAGGTATTTCGTGGATATGTTGTATGCATGCGCACGATATACTATGTGCAGGTCATAGACGAGTGGATACAGTGTTTTTTAAAACTCTTCAACCAGCGCAACAAAAAGCTTCGTACCTCTCAACAAGTACCTAGCATGTACGGAGTCAGAGTACTTCGTGGATGTGTTATATGCAGACCAGTGATGCACCGTGTGCAGGTCCCTAGTGGGTGAAAACTCTTCACCAGCCTCGCACCGTTCTCTCTACTTTGGTCTTGTAAGGTACAACTTACATATCCCTGTATATCAATACATATACTAAAACATAGGTTGAAAGTACCCCTTCGCACAGTCTTTCAAACAAATGGACAAGAGGTTGTATACAGGATAGCAAGGAAACCAGTTCAGTTCCGTTCGTTTTTCTCCCTTGAATGGTACTGTAAGACTCCCAAATGTAGTACATATGAGGCAATCGTCCAGATTTCAGATTTCAGAATATTGAATTCTAATAAAAATTGGTGTGAACCATTTTGTCTTCTTGGTTTGAACAATTTGTCACGCTGGTCTGAACCATTTTGTCATGCTGGTTTGAATCATTTTGTCATGCTGGTTTGAATAGTTTTGAAAACACTGTAAATATCAATCGTGTCTGCACTTTGTCTTAAGACGGGTCTTGTAAGGTACAACTTACATATCCCTGTATATATATATTAAAACATAAGTTGAAAAGACCAGAACGAGACCAGAACTAGACCAGGACTCGAGACACTACCCTAGCTTTTCCTATCTTCAAGAATTCCCGTAATGAATCATCTATATGCAGTCAAAGGATATGCAATACATTTAAAGGTGTACTAGTTCCTTGAGTTCAACGAATACTACTAGTAATAATGATAGTGATGGTGGTAGTAGCTTAAGTGGTGGTAGTAGCTTAAGTGGTGGTGGTAGTAGCTTAAGTGGTGGTGGTAGTAGTAGAGTAGTAGTAGTAGTAGTAGTAGTAGTAGTAGTAGTAGCAGCAGTAGTAGTAGTAGAGTGTCAGATCAACCATAGGTAATACCCTACCCATTGAGATATTATGTATTATGAAGCTGTCTGCCTGATACTAACAAGGATCATTGTTAAGGGCCGTCTATCCAGCCATTTACCATCCATCTACTAGCTATCTACTAGTCTTGATTTTACGGGGTACCAGTCTTTATTGTCGCGGTACAGTCTACTTTGTCGCGGTACAGTCTACTTTGTCGCGGTACAGTCTACTTTGTCGCGGTACCAGTCTACATTGTACGGGGTACCAGGATTGCCTGAGGTGAGTTAGAACCAACAATAACTACTAAGTAGTTGTTCCGCAGCCACCTCTTCTGTTGAAACCATTAAAAAATTATACCTATCTTGAGTACATATTATAGTCACAGTCGTCAGAGCTACAAGCTAATATTGTGGGTAGGTGTATATAAGTCCCAGGACTTCAATATAAACAGAAGCTCGAGTTTGAATATACAGTAGTAAAGTAGAGTCCGCAAAGTAGAGTCCGCAAAGTAGAGTCCGCAATTTCGAATCAGTAAAGTACAGTAAAGTGAGCAAAGTACAGTAAAGTGAGCAAAGCACACTAACGCGTCTATCCAGATAGTGGTATACATTCAGGAGAAAGTCTTCACTCAGATAGTAGTATATGACGCTCACATATTACTAACAATTACTATGCTACACACTACAATATACACTACAATATACTACACACTACAATATACTACACACTACAATATACTACACACTACAATATACTACACACTACAATATACTACACACTACAATATAGCTATGGATCCACCTTTGGTAGTGCTCTACCTATTTAGGTATTATACCTCCTTTTGACCAATCATCAACGAAGAAAGTTAACGTAGTACTTAACGTTATAATAAGAATCTAACAGTATAGTAGTAGTGGTCTTACTGGAACTGCACTACGATCCATACTGTTCTCATAAAATAGATACCCAGTATAGGCACTCTGTATAGGCACTCTGTATAGGCACTCTGTATAGGCACTCTGTATAGGCACTCTGTATAGGCACTCTGTATAGGCACTCTGTATAGGTACTCTGTATAGATATTCAGTATAGATATTCAACGTACTCTGTATAGGTACTCTGTATAAGCACTCTGTATAGACACTCTGTATAGGTACTCTGTATAGGTACTCTGTATAGGTACTCTGTATAAGCACTCTGTATAGGTACTCTGTATACTCTGTATAGAGCCAATATAGATGCTATGTTCTTTGATACATTTATACCTAACTAAAATCATGTTCGTTGACGGTTTCTCAAAGAGAGGAGCCGAGGCGGCGTAAATAACTTGAAGAGAAACATGGCATCAAAACACTCTCCACTAGAACAATGGTAAGGATTGTTCCACAATATTCGAAAAGACCATCATAGTACTTCATACAACGATGGCCCTTGGCCGCGACACGGCGTTTGCAATGACCATTGTAACAATCGGACTGAGAGGTTTCCTGATACCTTTGTAGTCAGGGGCCAGCCTATGGTGGTTCCAACAGAAACAGCTGTGTTAAGATACAAGGATCTCCAAGTATATTTAAATACAAATACGACTACAAGCAACTGATACGACTACAAGCAACTGATACGACTACAAGCAACTGATACGACTACAAGCAACTGATACGACTACAAGCAACTGATACGAATACAAGCAACTGATACGAATACAAGCAACTGATACGAATACAAGCAACAGAGATGGTTACTGAAGCCCTACAATTAAATGATTTGTTGGAAAACAACTTGACAACTGTTCCAGCTTATGGAAGTGTATACTACAACTCTCAGCACTGGCTATTGGAACTCCCTATTAGTATTTGCAATTCTCTTTTATTAGCTATTTATTAATCGTCTCAATGAGTCCGAATGTTGATGTCTTTCAGGGTTCATATTCATATGAAGAAACTCCTGGATGCAAGAGGTATACTAGAAGTATTTTCTATCTTGCCTTTCCTACTTTCTGGGACCCAAAGTGCCGGGGTGCCTGTAAACATCCTTGAAATGTTAGGCCCCCTTTTCCTCGAGTCTGTTTCGGAGTGGTCAGTAAGAAATGTTCTTTCTGCTTCTTCTTCGTTCTCTTCTTCTTCTTCTTCATTTCCTCATTCTCCATATTTTTCTTTACTTCTTTATTGTGAGAGTTTCCTGGGTCTAGGTAATCTATGAGAAGTGAGATTGTGAACCCGAGCCCAGTAGTTCCAGGAAGAATAAGTAAAAGTAGGAATAGAAAGAGGAGATGCATTTTGGTGAAGCGAGTTTTAGGGTTTTTGGGGGTTTTTTGATGTAAAGTCTTTTTTTGGGATCTTTAGTTTTTTGTGTTACTTTTTGTTTCGTTATTTTGTGTGGAGAAGTGGTGGTGGGGAATGAGAAACCTGGGAGGGGGGAGCAGGGGTTTATATACTTCGCGGTTTGTCACAGAATGGCTGCGAAATCTGGTATGCTCACTTTCTGGTATACACACAAGCTACGTTTCTGGTCGGCACATGCTACTTTTAAATTTTGGTAGCTGTACGATTTTTTTGTGACCTCTACGTTTTTTGGTATTTCCGATTTGTATTTCCGATTTGGGCCTGCACAAAGCACATCTTCATTTTGTTATCTTCCAGTGTGATGTATTACAGATTTCAGTATACTGGTATATGCAAAACTGTCAGATCCGCCATACGTAGTGCATAGGCAGTGCATAGGTAGTGTGTATCTATCATATCACTATAGGTGGAGCATTTAAGTACGGTTGATTAGCATGGCCGGAACTGGGGTGTAAACCGAGGATGCGAAAGCGGCGAAACACCCGTACACCAGGCCACCTCAGCACAAAAAGCCCCCAGCGCAAACGAACGTTTTTTCAACTTACGAAAATAAGAGTAATCTAGTTAGAGTCCTGGAATTCCGGACTTTCAGATGAATATTCTAGAGTGTAAAATCTTTGCGTGGTGGATTTTTGGAGGTTGTGTAGCTGGACAATTCCGGCCGCGGCCCGCAATTCCGGTCAAACTATCGGGTACCATATTACTCTATGATGATCATTGAACAGCCAAGCACCTAGCAAAAACCGGTTGACCAGGTAATAATATTTGCAAATACTTAAATAGCTCAGATTCCTAAAAAAACATACTAAACAGAGTACCTGACGTAACAACAAGATTCTAACAGTAGTTGTTATATTCTTTGATACATTTATGCCGAACTAAAAGTATGTTCGTTGATGGTTTCTCAAACAGGGGAAGCGGAGCGGCTTAAATAACTTTGAGAAAAACATGGCATCGAAAAACTCTCTACTAGTGTCAACACACGGAGTTAAGGTACTACGTAGTGTGTTGTATACAGGCCAGTGATGTGTAGATTAGATAACGCATAACGCACATCTTCCGCAACGATAATTGCGGCACCAGGTGGTCCATAGATTAACCATGGTGTGATGTCCAGTGGATGAGGACCGAAGGACACTGTCCTCATAGTCTCTTCAAGATATGAAACCACTGAGAGGAGTGTTTAGTTCCGGAGAAGAAGGGGATGTAGAGTTGTCAGTGTCCATTGGGGTATTGGTGAGTCTGGCTTTAGGAGGCATCTTGGTGTGCCCCAGACAGATGATATTTGGTTGAGTTACTTAAAAGATGGATATGGTCCAGACTCCCTTATACATGTGGGAGGTCTGGCTTCACGGCACCAGGCGGTTGTAGTAACCACAGGTGTATGAAGAGCAGGTGTATGAAGAGCAGGTATATGAAGAGCAGGTATATGAACAGGTGCTAGTTACCGTATTTCAACAATTATTAGGAATCTGAGTGGTTGAAATAACTTAACGGCTTAACGGCGGAGCGAAAAGCTCATATGCCCATCACTCAACTCAACAGAACATGATGTAAAATAACCTTGGCCTTTTATTAAGATCAAATAAGTGAAACCCTCAAATAAGCGAAACCACAGGTATTCAAAGAAAATACTATACTTCAGGTATTATGACAGTGCATGTGATACTCTGGTTTACGTCAGGTAATCTGGTTACTATGTTCATTTGCCGATGATTTCTCAGAGGGAGGAATCTGAGGTGCTTATACAGTGTCTTTCAAAGCTATTCAAACCAGCGCGACAAAATGTTTCGTACCCCTTTGCACAGTCTTTCAAACCAAATGGCGTAATGTTTCACACCAACTTTTATTCGAATTCAATATTCTGAAATCTTAAATCTGGACGATTGCCTCATATGCACTACATTTGGGAGTCTTGCAGTAGCAATCAAGGGAGAAAAACGGATGGAACTGAACTGGTTTCCTTGTTATCCTATATGCAACAACTTGTTAGGGGTTATGTGTATTGGTTTGTTTAATTTCGTTGTGTGGTTTGATTAATTTCGTTGTGTGGTTTGATTAATTTCGTTGTGTGGTTTGTTTAATTTCGTTGTGTGGTTTGATTAATTTCGTTGTGTGGTTTGAATCGTTTTGTCGCGCTGGTTTGAATCGTTTTGAAAAACACTGTATGGTTTGCACTTTATTTTTTTTATTTTATTTTTTGTAAAGGCTCGGCCAAAAAAATAATGAAAGCCACCAACGAAATCATAACACTGTGTTGTATAACCTCCAACTTCATAGCAGCTTCCAACCAGTGTTGTGTGAGGAGAGGTCAGGAAATAAGGAGAGGAGTGCGAATAAAATGGGGTAGACATGGGATGCGAATACACCTCGTGCCCCTCCCCCCAAGGACTTGTACCGAGTCATACTACTAGTAAACTGAGTCAAGATGAATTATTGAGCTGGTTAAGATTTTGACTGGGTTACTGAAGTGGCAGTATGAGTTCCTAGAAACATTAACAAAGAGAATGTCATTTGATGACTCCAGAGTTAATTTGAAGCAAAGGTGAATAGAAATATAAGGTGAGTAAATACGTAGAGATGTGAGTAAATACGTAGAGATGTGAGTAAATACGTAGAAACGTGAGTAAATACGTGCTTTCAGAGGTGAGTAGTAGTGAAATGTGGTTTTCAACTTCTCAGAATGAATGCTACTTAAATCCAGTATAATACAGTGGATGCGAACAGTCATAAAGGACAAGATAATAACATTTCACATTATAAATTTATACAGAAGCATTCAGCATTATACTGAACTATAGGACTATCCAGGAGTGCCATTATTGTATCCCAGATATACTAGTCCAGTAGTCTACTAAGGCTCCCAAGCCTGACGCGGACCAATGCAGACTAGTACCAATGGTCATAAGCAGACTAGTACCAATGGTTATAAGCAGACTAATACCAATGCTCATAACCAGACTAGTACCAATGCTCATAACCAGACTAGTACCAATGGTCATAACCAGACTAGTACCAATGCTCATAAGCAGACTAGTACCAATGCTCATAAGCAGACTAGTACCAATGCTCATAACCAGACTAGTACCAATGCTCATAAGCAGACTAATACCAATGCTCATAAGCAGACTAATACCAATGCTCATAACCAGACTCGTACCAATGCTCATAACCATAGTAATGCCAATGCTCATAACCATATTAATACCATAACACGATAATACTCTTAGATCCGCCATAGGCAGGACCCTGTCTATGAAGGTATGATGAAGCCTCTCAGGCTGTTACAATGGACATTGCAAACGCCGTACTACAGAGACAGTACTACAGAGACAGTACTACAGAGACAGTACTACAGAGAAAGTACTTGTCAGATCCACTATAGGTAGGACATTTTGTTGGACACTATGTATAGAGGCATCATGAAGCCTACTCTGTCCGATCCTAACAATAGCCATTGCAAACACCAGATCACAGCCATCGACCATCAATGTACAAAGTATTATGATGGCCTATTCGGATATGCATAAAAATCATCTCTATCGTTCTGTTAAAGAGTCTTTCGATGTCACGTTTCTCTTCTTAGTTTTATAAGCTGCTCCGATTCCGCTCTAAGAAACTATCTACGAATATAACTTTAGGTTTCCATACATTATCAAAGAACATAGCAGTACTATAGACACATTACTATGGAAATAGTACTGAAGTACTATGATGGTCCTTTGGAATATTCCAGAAACAGTACTTCTATTGTTTGTGGAGAGTTTTCGATGTCTCGTTTCTCTCAAAGTATGTAAACCACTCCGGTTCCTCTCTTTGAGGAACCATCAACGAATACAAGTTTAGGTTCAACCACGTTATAAAGAACATGATAATACCATAATGATACCATAATGATACCATAATTATACCATAATAATACCATAATTATACCATAATAATACCATAATTATACCATAATAATACCATAATAATACCGTAAAAACGTGAGTAAATATTCAAAAAGATAAAGAAGGTCAAGAGTAGATTTTTTAACTATGGAATTGGCTTTCACATACACTCAAAGACATTTGAACTTCTTCAGTGGGTACTGATAACTTAATTCGGGAAGTCAAATTCGGGAAGTCAAATTCCGAACTTCAAGGTCCGGTCTTTAAAGTCCGAACTTCAAATCCCGTTCAACCTTTGTCAAAAGCCCATTGTCTCAATCTTGGCCCTCTCAATTTCCATTTCCTTCTCCAACACCCACACTAAACGAGTTACTGGCCTGCACAGGGTTGCGGTCGCCCAAAGCCTACAATTTGTTGTTGGCCATGTGGATGGGCATGGGATCTCCTGCACTTTGCTCGGGGCTCATATTCACCGAGATGTTGTAGTTAACGAACATGGAGTTGCCTGCATTTTTGCTGGTGACCTGCTTGGACTTCATACTCACTCCTTCTTGCGTGAAGTGGGGCCTCCTCTTTAAATCGTTTGATACCGCTTTCGCTCCTGGGGTGCGTGGTGCTGGATCTGGTGCTGCATTATTTGTTTCGGGACTCTTTTGAACAGGGTTGACCTTGGAAATACCAGCATCGGAGGGCTTTTCCTGGGATGGGTCCGAATTAGGCAGGTTTCCGCGAGCCACATCCGACTGGTTTTTAGACGCATCTGGAAGCTGTGTTTGATTAAGGTCCTTCTTGAGCTCGGTATTTTCATCAAACGCCTTCCTTATCTCCTCCTCAAGCTTCAAATATATCTCCACCAGCTTACAGTCCATGGTGTCCGACGTAGCATTGAGGTTCATAAATACTGGCTGCGTGCGGACCCCTTTGGTCGAACACAAGAAAGGCGTAAGTGACGTAATCCTCAGCAGAGCGTCCAAAGCCACTTTCGCAGGATTGACCAAGTCTGGAGTTCCAAGAACCAAGTAATTATTAACCACGCCAAACGTCCGATGCTCTCCTTCAATTTCAGTGGAAACGAAACCCTCAGTCCAGTCGAATCTGGCAAGGGACCTCAGTATAATATTATCTTGGGCAAGAATACTGATTGGAAACGAAGTAACGGTAGTGATTGGTTCCAAATTTCCATCGATATTGGCGTAGAAGCTGCGAGAATCGGCACTGGCAGTTGCAGCTATTGAAAGAGCTTGAAGAATGCGAGACTGTCTCATGTTTTGATACTATTTTTTTTATTTTTTTTATTTTTTTTTAAACCACCAAATCTGTGGTCATAATCGTCTTATATAGAGGGATTTTCATAACCAAATGCACGTGACGTTTCTCCCGTGCACTGGGTTGCGTTTTTGAAGAACATGTCCTTGTACATGGAGTGTTCTGCAGGTAAGAAGGCCTTTGATTCCAAAGGGATCATTACCCCCCTATTGTCTTCAGAGCATCACGTGCATTGTTTTAAAGATAGAGTGTAGGTATTTCTGGCATTGCGGAATCAGGGGTATCCGGAATCAGGGGTATCCGGAATCAGGGGTATGAGTTATATGTTATGGGTTTATGGTATACCAGAGCTGAGCATTGTTGACTTTGTGAGCCGTGACAATCATTGTGAGCCGGACACGATGACTAATGCTAACTGCAGTACCGAGTGAAACCACTGAGTTGGGCAGATGGGCCAGGCTCACGTGTGTCTAGGAATAAAGTGTACCGATGAAACCAGGCCGTGGGAATGAGTAGTGTATTTCTAAGCATGCATGGCATCGTATGACGTTCCAGAGGCTGCATCCGATGCACAAGCATGGACCCGAAGGGTTGCATTCGGGACAAACCGAATGGTTCCGATCGGATTTCAGGAATCGAAAACGTTCCAACTAATCAGAATGTTTGTCTGTGAGGAACATATTGAGATGTCCTCTACTCCCAGACCCACCAGAAACAGCTCACGTGTAACTCCTCAAGTATTTACATACCTTGATGAGACTATGAACTTTATGAACCACAACCAGTACGTCACTCTGGACTGTACTCCATGGTTATTGAAAGGACCACCTGATGTACCCGAGTCTAGGGGCTCCAGAAAGGGATGGGCTCCGGATCGAATGCAGGAATGGATTCTAAGGAGAACTATATATATGTATCTGGGATCCCGGTCATGTTTGAAATGGTATCAATTGTGAGAAAATATCACTGACATTTAGTTCGGAAAGAATATAAGCGGTCTAAAATGAACACTGAAGCACCATACTTGAGGGAGTTATTGGAGGCCAAGGTCATAACAATTCCTGATTATACAAAGGTTTATGCGAAGTGTTGTGATATGAGGCTCATATGCCGTACACACCGTTAAGTGCCCTGAACTTAAGCTTGCATTGCATTAGTGATGTCAATAGGGCACAAGTCCTCATCTCCCTTCGCTGTTTCCCTAAACAGGCGTGCCCAGTTTTACGGTCGAGCTCTATTTCTTGAACTTGCACGACCTCCTCCTCTATATATGAGAAGAAGGCATCTTACATATTCTTTCTCTCTTTCTTTCTCTCTAAGGACCCTTATTCTACCTTCTCTCTACAGACTAGATATTGATACATATTGTTACAGTAATGACATTCACTGGGATATCTCCAGGCATCTCTTCTAAGGAGTTCTATGGAAAGGTGAACACTTTTAACCCTATGCTGACCGGACCCTATGAGCGATGGATCCTTGATAAGGCTCCACACGTGCAGGATAGGAGCTATTCACTCAGTGATATACAGTGTTTTTCAAAACTATTCAAGCCAGCGTGACAAATTGTTCAAGCCAGCGTGACAAATTGTTCAAACCAAGAAGACAAATTGTTCAAACCAAGAAGACAAATTGTTCAGACCAGCGTGACAAATTGTTCAAACCAAGA
>NKZN01001309.1:0-38454 GCA_002374485.1 Metschnikowia santaceciliae | reverse complement strand
AGGATATTGAATTCGAATAAAAGTTGGTGTGAAACATTACGCCATTTATTTGAACCATTTTGTCACGCTGGTTTGAATAGTTTTGTCACGCTGGTTTGAATAANAAAGTTGGTGTGAAACATTACGCCATTTATTTGAACCATTTTGTCACGCTGGTTTGAATAGTTTTGTCACGCTGGTTTGAATAATTTTGAAAAACACTGTATCAGAACAAGACCAGTGCTCATAATTATACATCATACTAGTATGTCAGAATAAGTCAACAATACAGTATTATTATGGTATTTTGTCAAATTTTACTCCACAACAATTTGGACAGCCAAGCATTTAACAACAACCAGCTGAGTAAGTCATCCCCACCTCAATAATAAGTAGAGCACTTATGGTGCAACTATCATTATATTACTGTACACTATTATACTACATATAAGCAGGACAGAAGAAACAGTTATATGCAGGAATGGAGGAAGAAGAGTGGACGACGTCCTGCGGAAAAGGGAGCAGGCGGTAACTGAAGAGCAAGAGAACAAGTGATGGCGTTGGGTCGAGTATAGCTTAGATATACAATCGTCCCGATTTATGCGTTAGTACATGACAAGGCGCAACATTATGAACGAAGCCTCTCTGCCTGATAATTTTGTTTTCTTGCTGTTTTTTTTTTGATACTAACAATGGGAGGTACGGGTCTTCGGCGGCAGTGCTAACGTAGTAAATGAACTATCAATGAGTCCATTGCTTGATTGATTTGTTGTGAAGTATAGTGTTTTTCAAAACTGTTCAAACCAGCGCAATAAAATTTCAACCCAAGAAGTCAGAATGGTTCAACCCAAGAAGACAAATGGTTCAAACCAACTTTCATTGGAATTCAATATTCTGAAACCTTAAATCTGGACGATTGCCTCATATGTACTACATTTGGGACAAAAGTCTTGCAGTACCAATCAGGGGTGAAAAACAGACGGAACTGAACTGGTATCCTTGTTTTCCTGCATCTTTAACCTCAGGTCAGTGCGAGTGGTTTTTCTTTTTGGAAGAGTGAGATTATTCCAAAAAAACGCGAACCAGGATTTTTTGCACCCAACCGTACTCCATGATGAGCTACTAACGCATAAACTGGAGCGGTTATTCTTATCTGTATCTAACCTATACCAAGAACTCTCATAAATACAGCGTCGTCCTCTTCCTCTGTATCGTTACCACCCGCTCCCTTTTTCGCGGGACGTCGTCCACTCATCTCCCATTCCTGCATATCACGGCTTCATCTGTCCCGCTTACATGCAGTCGCATGGAATGTAGATGTGTTAACGCCAGATCCGCAACGACAGTTGCGGCACCAGGGGGACCAGTGAGTAACCATGGAGTAACGTCCAGCGGTTGACCAATACTATAAGACAATTGAAGTATTACCAATACGAGATCTTTTGGTGGGTCTGGTTCTTGGAGGCATCTTGGTATACCTCAGGCAGTTGATATATAATTAAGTTATCTATAATAGAATGGGGCGAAGTCCCCATTATATAATGGAGAGATTCTTCCTTCACCACTGCAACAATTGTTGCTACAATTGATTGCTGCGAAAACTGATTGCTTGCTACCCCGCAAGCCGTGGGCTAGTAGCGCGCTCTTGATTGCTGTTTTCCAACATGGAACGTCCAGTACATCTCTGATGTACTGATTCTTCACGTTCAACACTCCCTGCAACACTCCCTCCTGCACCCCCTGCAACACAACCACCAAAATATTCCACAAACGTCATGTACTGGTACTATTGGCACATCACGAAGGGTACGGACTGAACTGAATAATCCAAAATTCTGCATACGGCAAGTGTACATACCTTATTATCAGCGTAATTAACAATATACCAGCCGCAGGCGGAGATTGTCAACCAATATTCTCATAAACCATGGATTGAGTCTCAATTTTAATGAGTCGCTAAATGGATAGTTATGCTCTATTTACAAAGAAGGAACAAATAACTTTTTATGGAGAAGTCTTCCAAAAAATATCTAATCATATACTATAAATTAATCAATCTGTTAGATCCGCCATAGGCAGGGCCCTGTCTATGAAGGTATTATGAAGCCTCTCAGTCCGATTGTTACAATGGTGATACCGCGTTTGTCCATCTATGCACGAAGTGCTCCGATGGCTCCTTTCGAATATTCCTGGACAAGCCGTACCATTGTTCTAGTGGAGAGTTTTTCGGTGCCACGTATCTCTCAAAGTTATACAAACCACTTCGGTTCCTCTCTTTGAGAAACCATCAACGAATACAAGATTAGGCAAACACACAAAATTGTTGAACTTGAGGAACAATGATTGGTATTGTCCTCGAGAGAGACACGTTGGCAGTGGCACCTCTCGAGGGCACTTGTCTAACAGTTGTCCAATATTGGCCATTTTTCTGGAGAAGACAATGGGCCGAGTGCGTCAGGGCTGGAGTCCCAGCCCTGACTATATATAGGGGGACTCCAGCCCTGACTATATATATAGGGGGTCCCGCTCAGACTTGAACGGTATCAATTGGAACAACAAGTCAAGGACATCCTAGTTCAATATATACATAGAAAGAATGGAGCCTACAGAAAAGGTTACTGAAGTACCTAAGTTAAGACGCTTGTTGAAACTTAACGTGATAACTATCCCAGATTATGGAGGTGTATACAACAATTCCAAACAAATGTAACATGGTAGGTGTTAGAACCACTATAGGTAAGGCACTAGCTATAGGGACATTATGAAGCCTACGATGTCTGATGTCAACATTTGCCACGGCAAACGCGATAAGCGTA
The DNA here is from genome assembly GCA_002374485.1 of Metschnikowia santaceciliae. Lineage (NCBI taxonomy): Eukaryota > Fungi > Ascomycota > Pichiomycetes > Serinales > Metschnikowiaceae > Metschnikowia > Metschnikowia santaceciliae. Next base: position 35,659 of record NKZN01001309.1, on the reverse strand, counting down.
AAATCGACCCAACGAGAAATCTGATAAATCCAGGACAGTTCGGTAAGATAACCGCGGTCATGAAGCCAGGTAAGTAAAATATCGACCCAGGGCTCGAGGCTGCGGTGGTAGTCTGTCCATGGAGTGGGTGATGCAACGGGTGAGGGCTTAGCAACGTTAGCTACTCCTGCAAGGATAGCGGCGGCTTCACCAAGTACTCGAAAAGACATGTGGGTGAAATGGTGCGAAGCGACGAAAACAGTGCGTGCAGCATGGCCGACAGTCAAGAGTGCGGCTAAGGCCTCAGCATAAGAGAAGGCAAAATGGTTGGGTGCGACCTCCATGTTATGTTCTTTAATACATCTATTGCCTAAACTTGTATCCGTTGATGGTTCCTCAAAGAGAGGAGCCGAGGTGGCTTATATAACTTTGAGAGAAACGTGTTACCGGAAAACTCTCCACTAGAACAATGGTACGGCTTGTCCAGGAATATTCGAAAGGAGCCATCGGAGCACTTCGTGCATAGATGGCCAAACGCGGTATCACCATTGTAACAATCGGACTGAGAGGCTTCATAATACCTTCATAGGCAGGGCCCTGCCTATGGTGGATCTAACAGTATGTATTAATTAGACTAATTTTCTAGATCGACTGACTGGTATCGACTGACTGGTATCGACTGACTGGTATCGACTGACTCTAGTATCTGATTTCTCAAGGTACAGTATATTAGTGTCGAGTGTCTAGTATCTAGTCTATACGTACAGATGAAGTTTGAGGGTAAGAAGAGACTGACTGACGAAGGCGAACTCTACTACACTACTACACTACACAAGAGGAATCGGCCGCCATTAAGTAGTCTACCGGAAGGTAGCCGAAGGGGTGTAGTAACGGTGAACCCAAAGGGGGCGCAGTAGCATCGGTTCCCGATTAACTGAGCACGTGAGCTCAATACCTATATGGGTTGTATTCCAGCCAACTTGGATCTTACAGTGGTAGAGTGAGTATAGTGGTAGAGTGAGTAGTGGTAGAGTGAGTATAGTGGTAGAGTGAGTAGTGGTAGAGTGAGTATAGTGGTAGAGTGAGTAGTGGTAGAGTGAGTACAGTATAGTAGCTCTTTGTTTACTATGTTCATTTAATGATTCTCCAGAGGAAATAATGGGCTAAAGTAGTCGACAGAAGGGCCGCCTAGTTAACTATTTGTTGGTTGGTTCAAGAAGAGAACTCGCATATTCTATCCTGGTACCTCCGGCTTATTACATCCCCTCCTGGTACCTCATACAATGATGTAGAGGAGTGGCACAATGGAATGACCATTTTTAGGATTAGACAGAGTAGGCTCCAAACACTGAAATAGGTTGGCCACTATCTATGGTGGATTCAATACACCCTAAGCCATACAGATATATAATTACAAATATAATACACTTCATGCACTTCATGCACTTCATACACTTCATGCACTTCATACACTTCATACACTTCATGCACTTCATGCACTTCATACACTTCATGCACTTCATACACTTCATACACTTCATACACTTTATTTATATTGTACCAGGTAGTCTGGAGAATTCCATCTTGCATCCTATACTAATATCACCGATGTTGTTAGATCCACCATAGGTAGGACCCGGCCTATGAAGGTATTATGAAGCCTCTCAGTCCGGCGGTTACAATGGCCATTGCAAACGCCGTGTCACGGCCATCGGCCATCGGCCATCGTTGTATGAAGTACTATGATGGCCTTTTCGAATTCTGGAACAATCCTTACCATTGTTCTGGTGGAGAGTCTTTCGGTGCCACGTTTCTCTCAATGTTATATAAGCCACTCCGGTTCCTCTCTTTGAGGAGCCATCAACGAATACAACTTTAGGCAATATACGTTATAAAGAACATAACAGTAGGTCTAATTAATATTGATTCTAATTAATGGTCTAATTAATGTTGGTTAGTCTGGTGTCTGAGGTCATACTGGTGTGTAGTGCCTGAGTTGATATACTTTTTGTGGGATCTCTTATAGATTATGGTAACGTTTTATATGACCAAAGTTAGATGAGTGACTGGAGATCTGAGAGTGTCAACATACGGAGCCAAGGGACTACATAGTGGGTTATATACAGGCCAATGATATGTTGAACGTTAGCATATACCAATTGGTATACAGGAACCGTTATATAGTTGGACTGCAATAACTCTCTCAAATGAGCGACTTGGCTAATCAGTTCTGTCATCTGTCTTGTAACTCTATTGCTATGTAAAGGAGTGAGTTCGTGATCTCTGTTTGACAATTGATACCGCTCAATCTGAGCAGGATCCTTGCTTTATATAATTATTCCTGGGGGCTCCCAAACGATCTCTCTCGTTCGTCAAACTCCTCATCTATATTGTCCTCTCCAAGAAAATGCTCAGAGCTAGACAAGAGCTAGACGAGAGCTAGACAAGAGCTAGACAAGAGCTAGACCAGAGCTAGACCAGAGCTAGACCAGAGCTAGACCAGAGCTAGACCAGAGTTAGACGAGAGCTAGACGAGAGCTAGAAGGGAGCCCATAGAGCCCTAGCTCTACCTTTGTCTCTTCTTCAACCATACCCAACATTGGTTCATCTGGATAGCCTGGCATGAGCATGCAGTACCCACACATGTACTGGTCTCAAGTTCATCAGTCATATGTCGCGTGTTCCAACAAAAAATGGCGATTGAGAGAGCGTGGTCTGATATTTAGGGCTTTGCAAATATCTGGCAATCAGTTTTCCGAAACAATCAATTGTTGAAGACAATGGACTGAACAATGAAGGAAGAATAATTACATAATTCAATCAACATCAACTGCCGGAGACATACCAAGATGCCTCCAAGAACCAGACCCACCAAAAGACCTTGTATGAATAATACTTCAATAGACTCTGACAGCTCTTCTGCACCTTCTCCTGAAGCAAACACTTCTCCTGAAGCGTTTACATATCTTGAGGAGACTATGAGGTCAATGTGCTATAGTATGAAACATCCTCTGGATGTTACACCCTGGTTACTTACCGGACCTCCTAGTATTGCGGCCGTCTATGCGGATGGAGCGTTATACAATCTGCATGATATGCTATGTGCAGGCCACATACGTGTTGGATAACTATCAAATCAAACGGGTCTACACCCTATCTAAGACTTTGGTCTTATAAGGTACAAGTTACATATTTGTGTATAATAATATAGAATCACTGAAAGAGAGACGGCGAGAGCAATCTGGTGCCTTTGTTGTCGAGCAAACGCATGAAACTGCAAATTGACGATTTCACCGTCCACAATTGCACAAATCTGTCATTTTGTGAATCTAAAAAATAGGAGTACTGCCAAATTTACGACTCTACTTTTACACTCTACAAATTTACCACACCACAAAAGCACAAATCACCAACTCACAAAATACGTCCTTATAAACATTTACACAATCATGTTCAAATTTACAAAAGCAGAGTTTACAAAAGCAGAGTTTACAAAACGACAAGCTCACTCACAAAATCTTCATTTGTATGAGTTTTTTAAGTACAAATTTGTGCAGAATCTACAATTTTACGAGGGATAATTACTACATTTGGACAGATTCTACAATTTTACGAGATTTGGAAGTACAAAAAGTGGCGAGTATGTAGATTTACGAAGTACAGATTACCAAATACGGACAATCCCTGCATTTAGATGAAGTATATATTACTGAATTGGGACGTTTCTACAATTTTACGAGGTAAAAACTACCAAATACGGACAAATTCTACGAGTCTTGAAATTACCAAACTGTGCCAAGATTCACACTTCTAAGAGATCACTTAACAATGTTTTTTTTATACCTGAAAATCCAAATTCAATACTGCAAATCTGCCAACTTTCCAAATCTGTACGTCTACAACTTGACAAACTTCTCTAATCGGGATTTATACGAGCGTGCAAAGCGATTTTTTAGCAACGTTTTTTGAGAAACCAAAGATTGATTTTAGGAATATGGTTTGTTTTTTTGGTAGCCCAAATCTTGGGGTTTGGTGTGTGAATTTGGTGTTCACTAGTGTGAAAGTGCCAGGCCCCGAAGTGCGTTGAGAAGATTGCAAACCCCGGAACTGTAGGTGCGACACCCGTACACCCAAATACCTCAGCAGAAAAAGGGCCAACGTGAATGGAACTTTTTTCTTCTTTTCAAAAAAAAAAAAAGGGTCATTTCAGGATGCTGAAATTCCGGTGAATTGCATGGATATTTTTTTAAAGTTTGAAAATTGTTGGTGCTGGAGTTAGAGGTGCCCTTATGACAGTTCCGGTTGCCCCGCGCCCCTCCGGTTCCCCCGCGCCCCTCCGAGGGTTGCAGCCATTCACTTCACTACAATACCAAATTCCGACAAACTTCAGAAACACAAATTACGTTTCAGCAAGTAATGCAAAAATTCAGCCACTTTAAACTCTCCTAATTTTGTGCTGCGCAGTTTTACAAGTCGGAAATCTACAATTTTACTACTCCACAAATTTAGAATCTGAAGGTATACGAATGTCTTGTGAGTATGAAAATTCACCAGTCCACATTAGTTTCAAACTTCCAATATTCTGGATTTTTTTTTTCTTCAAAACCTGCAGAAAATCACCAATTTTACGAGGTTGAACTCTACCTTGTTTTTTTTGTTTTTTTCCTTGATAATGACACCCCTAGCTTCATAAAAATGTGGGATCTAGTACTTAATAATGACACCTCTAGTACCTTAATAAAGCAATGGAGGTAGCTTTGTCTCTCAAAGTGATCCGGCTCAATTGCTGGTAGTCACTGTAAATCTCAGCACAAACAGGCTCCGAGGACTCTAACACGGCAATGATTTGCACACCCTTCTTGGCGAAAGTTGGAGGTCTGTATATCGATACTGTTATAGCATAACCTCTATTCTATCATCCGATTCTACTCTATAACTTGTGCATCAACAAACTATACTTTTACGAGATTATACCTTAAGAAACTACAATTTTACGAGATCAAGCATCAAAAAACTATTTTTACGAGATTGTGCATTGAAAATGTAGACTTTTACGAGATTATGCATTAAAAATCTACACTTTTACGAGATTACACATACGAATTGTACAGTATTACGAGATTACACCTTAAACCTGTACAATTATAGGAGAACTTACATTATAAATCTACAAAATTTCGATATTACACATTAAAAATCACCAATTTTACTAGATCATGCATGAAAATTGACGATTTTTCGAGATAAAGCATGAGAATTTTACAATTTTACGAGACAATGCATGATAATTATACAATTTTACGAGGCAATGCATGATAATTATACAATTTTACGAGGCAATGCATGATAATTATACAATTTTACGAGGCAATGCATGATAATTATACAATTTTACGAGGCAATGCATGATAATTATACAATTTTACGAGGCAATGCATGATAATTATACAATTTTACGAGGCAATGCATGATAATTATACAATTTTACGAGGCAATGCATGATAATTATACAATTTTACGAGGCAATGCATGATAATTATACAATTTTACGAGGCAATGCATGATAATTATACAATTTTACGAGGCAATGCATGATAATTATACAATTTTACGAGGCAATGCATGATAATTATACAATTTTACGAGGCAATGCATGATAATTATACAATTTTACGAGGCAATGCATGATAATTATACAATTTTACGAGGCAATGCATGATAATTATACAATTTTACGAGGCAATGCATGATAATTATACAATTTTACGAGGCAATGCATGATAATTATACAATTTTACGAGGCAATGCATGATAATTATACAATTTTACGAGGCAATGCATGATAATTATACAATTTTACGAGGCAATGCATGATAATTATACAATTTTACGAGGCAATGCATGATAATTATACAATTTTACGAGGCAATGCATGATAATTATACAATTTTACGAGGCAATGCACGATAATTATACAATTTTACGAGGCAATGCATGACAAATCAATAATTTTACGAGATCATACATTAGAAAACTACAATTTTACGAGATCATACATTGGAAAACTACAATTTTACGAACTGTTTCAACTTATGTTTTAGTATATATTGATATACAGGGATATGTAAGTTGTACCTTTCAAGACCAAAGTCTGTAAACGTGTCGCCGGTGTTGTGATATGAGGTACATATGCAGTATATACACCTAAGTGCAGGGCACTTTGGTTCCATTGCATCATATATGCCCACAGGGCTTGAGCCCTCATTTCCCTTGACTGCTGTCCTAAACCGCACATCCTGGTTTTCCCGTTGCTCTAACTATTGGAACTTGCACCACCTCTTCCGACACATATGAGACGAAAGAATATTTCATATTCTTCTCTGAGGCTCCACTTCTGCAGGAACGTAGCTTCTTTCTCAAGGAGGTATCAGAACAGCCGGGGGCCTGCACGTAGCACATCACTGGCTTGTATGCAACATATCTACGACGTACTGTGACTCCGCACATGCTAGGTACTTGTTGACAAGATCAGCACATGTGCGCGTGCTTGTTCTAATACCTCACTGAGAAAGTAGCTACGTTCCTGCAGGGATGCAGCCTCATCTAGGATCCATCCCTCATGTAAGATCCATCCCTCATAGGGTACGGTCAGCATAGGGAACGGTCAGCAGGGTTAAATCTATTTACCTTTTCAAAGAACACTTTGAAAGAGATCCCCTGAGATCAGTGAGTGACATTTCTGTAACAATATGTATTCAATATCTAGTCTGTAAAGAGAAGGTAGAATAAAGGTCCTTAAAGAGAAAGAATATAAACTGTTCTTTCTTCTCATACCTGTAGGAAGACGTCGTGCAGGTTCAATAAGTAGTGCGCATCGGTAAAACTGGAAGTGCGGTTTAAGACAGCAGTCAAGGGAAATGAGGGCTTGTGCCCTGTGGGCATACATGAAGGCGTGGAACCTTGAGTGTAGGGCACTTAGGCATATATACTGCATATGCACCTCATATCACAACAGTAATGCATGTTCATGTGCATCCAGAAGAAACAATAATGGGTATAGTTGAAGGCAGACAAGGCAGAGCCAAGGCTCTATGGGCTTTCGCCTAGCTCTCGTCTAGCTCTGGGAATTGTCTTGGAGAAGACAATGTAGGTGAGAGAGATTGATGAAGGAGAGAGAGAGAGAGAGAGAGATCGTTTAGGAGTCCCCGGGACTAACTATATATGGAGAGGATCCCGCTCAGTGTTGAGCGGCATCAAAAGAAGACGGAGATCACGAACTCACCACTTTACATAGCAATACAGTTACAAGACAGCTGACAAATATGATTACCAAACATCCTCATTTGATAGAGTTATTGAAGCCCAATCATGTATCAGTTCCTCTGTACCAGAAGGTACGTGCTAACGCGCAACAATTATACCTTGAAAATCTATAATTTTGCCTGGTTATATGTTGAAAATCTATAATTTTGCCTGGTTATATCTTGAAAATCAACAATTTCACGAGTTCGTGCTTGAAAAATCAACCATTTTACGATTGTACCCATCATTTCTACAAGTTTATTTAAAGTGAACTAGAGTGGACTATCTGAAACGAGCCAACTATTTTGACTAATCGGTAGCCTTTGAAGGCACTTGCTTCTTCCACGAGTCTGTGAATCTGGTGACTCTCTCGGGGACTCTCTTTGCCAGAACTCCTTCCAAACCCAAGGCAATAATGATTATACCTTACAATTCTTTGTTTTACGAGTACACATAAATATTCTACAAATTACGACACCATGCATGACCAGATACCATTTGTTGAGACTATGCATCCAAAATAGACCATTTTACGAGACTATGCATCCAAAATAGACCATTTTACGAGACTATGCATCAGAAATAGACAATTTTACGAAACCATGCATCAAAGATAGACAATTTTACGAGACTATGCATTAAAAATAGACCGTTTTACGAGATTGTACATACGAAAATTACCATTCTATAATAAATCCATCCAATGTACGCCTACCAAATGATGCGTCTCCATCTGTAAACAAGCACCTAGCATGTACGGAGTCAAGGTTCTTCGTAGTATGTTGTATGCAGACCAGTGATGTACTATGTTCTCATATAGAACTTTGGTCTTATAAGTTACAACTTACATATCCCTGTATATTAAAATATACTTAAACATAGGTTGAAAATTATCGATATTTAAAATCAACGAATTTACGAGCTCATGCGTTATAATTCTACAAATTTACGAGCTCATGCGTTATAATTCTACAATTTTACGAGCTCATGCGTTATAATTCTACAAATTTACGAGCTCATGCGTTATAATTCTACAAATTTACGAGCTCATGCGTTATAATTCTACAATTTTACGAGTTTCCGCATTGAAAATCAACAATTTTACGAGTTTGTAATTTAAACATCCATAATTTTGTCTCTTAGAAATTTATAAACTGACAAAAATATACAACAAAAAAAACCAGCGCAAACAAGCCCCAAACATTTGCCTGTATATGGACCTAATGGCGACAGAGTTGAGAATAAATCAAGAATCAAAACTACAAGATCCACAACAATGATAACAGAAACAGGCTCTCCTATGGGGCTTGGTTTTGCTGCCCAACAAAGTCATTCACGCGCTGCTGGAGAAAATCAATCGATCAGAGGTAAGTCGCCTGTCAGATCATATTAGATTTCAGATTTATATTTGATTGAGTATGACCTGCATGTAATCCGTGTTATCCACAATGGTTCCGCGAGAACTCCTAAAGTCCGATTGAGGCAGGGATCCCTCATTATATAGTTCCCTATACGAGCTCTCGTATAGTCCCCGCATGAGGTGTCCTCTCTCATTCCTGCGACCAATGAATTGCGTCTGTCCCTCGCGCATCCGAGAGCTGTCCGATTGGTCTCTCCCGCGATGTACTATAATCTCATCCCAGGTCCGCGCATCGGTTCTGCTTGCAGTCTGGTGCCATGCATTCCACCATTTACGTATGTCCACGAACTATCATGCGCTAACAGATCACGATCGCCCGTCAGGGCCAAATCTACCATTGCAATGTAAAAGTTTACGATAAATCCACAATTGTACGAACTTACGCATAAAAAATAAAACAAAATCAACAGTTACAAATTTGTACATTAAGAATCCGTGTTTTTAAGACATTTTCCCTTGGAAATTGGACAATTAAGAGAAGATAAATTACGATTGTAAATTTTTACGAGGTTAAAATTACCTATTTGGAAGAAAAGGAACAATTTCACGAAGTGCCTACTACCGAATTTGGATAATTGATATTTTCACTAGGCTAGAAATTACCAAATTGGGACAAGATCGACACTTTTACGAGGTGACGCATCACAAATTGTCAACGAGTACCCAGCATGTACGGAGGCAATGTACTTCGTAGAGGCGTTGGATGCGTTTGACTGATGCACTAGTCACTATTGGGTGAAGAGGTTTATCCACCTCGTTCCATATTCAAGTCTTTGGTCTGGTAAGGTACAACTTACATATCCCTGTATATCAATCTATATATACTAAAACATAAGTTGAAACAAATCCACAATTTTACGAGACTGTGCATGAAGAATCAACAATTTTACGAGACTGTGCATGAATACTCCACAATGTTACGAGAATGTGCATGAAGAATCAACAATTTTACGAGAGTGTGCATGAATATTCCACAATTTTACGAGATTGTGCATGAATATTCCACAATTTTACGAGACTGTGCATGAAAAATCAACAATTTTACGAGTTTATAATCTCACAAGTTTACAAAAGAAACATTATACAATTTAATACCAGAAATTTTGAAGTCTATAAATACACCAATGCACAAACTTTGACTCTAACGTTGTTCAGTGTAACATTGAAATAATGCTTTAAAATCTACATATCTAAGAGTTGCAAAAGGGTATTTCCCCAAACTTAGGGGTGTACGGGTTTATCCATCATAAAATGACTAATCTACTGTCTACTGAGTGAAGTACCACAAAACGTCGCTGACACCCAAACCCACCAAAAGCATCTTACTGGTAGCACTACACCTGACACCTAGACTGCGCCAGAATGGAACTGTCAGGAGATGTCAACTAGCACCTAACATGTACGGAGTCACAGTAGTTCATAGTGTACTGTATGCAGACCAGTGATTCGTAAACGTATTAACGCCAGATCCGCAACGACAGTTGTGGCCCCAGGAGGACCAGTGAGTAACCATGGAGTAACGTCCAGTGATTTACTAACACTATAAGACACTGATCATTGAAGTATTACCAATACGAGATCTTTTGGTGGGTCTGGTTCTTGGAGACATCTTGGTACAGTGTTATTCGAAACGATTCAAACCAGCGCGACAAAACGATTCAGACCTACGCGACAGAATGTTTCGGACCAACTTTCATTAGAATTCAATATTCTGAAATCTTAAAACTGGACGATTGCCTCATACGTACTACATTTGGGACAGAAGCCTTGCAATACCGATGAAGGGTGAAAAACGAACAGAACAGAACAGAACAGAACTGGTTTCCTTGATATCCTGTATACAACAACTTGTCCATTTGGTTTGAAAGATTGTGCGAAGAGGTACGAAACTTTTTGTCGCGTTGGTTCGAAACTTTTTGCCGCGTTAGTTTGAATCGTTTCGAATAACACTGTATACCTCAGGCGGTTGATGTTAATTAAGGTCATTAATAATAGAATGGGGCGAAGTCCCCATTATATAATGGAGAGATTCTTCCTTCACCACTGCAACAATTGTTGCTACAATTGATTGCTGCGAAAACTGATTGCTTGCTACCCCGCAAGCTGGGGGCTAGTAGCACGCTCTTGATTGCTGTTTTCCAACACACTGGTACCCTGCACAGGTACTTCACTAGTCTGCATGCCATGCATGAGCGAAGTACCTTGACTCCGTACACGCTGTTGAACTTGCAGGATTTCTGTACTTGCTTGGATCACGTGCCGTGAGCACGTAAGTAAGCGAGACAAGTTTATGGTCATACAGTGGGGCATGTAAGGGTTGAATGACACTTGCTGCATGTGCAGATGAGCACATTTCTAACACTGTTCGGGAAAGGGGTCTACGTCCCCCTACGACAGGAGTGGAGGAACCCCGCATCTTGGTTGACAACATAGCAACCAAGACATTGGATACATAAGGAGGGCGTAGCCCGTTCTAGGGAGCGATATTGATAAAGAGATCAGTCACGTGAACCCTAGTTTAGTTATCAAAGGAATACAACAGATGAGTACAACAACTTCTCTGCCTTACGTAAAGAAGTTGTTAGACAACGGACGCACTCGCATTCCGGTATACATGAGCGTAAAGGATAACGCCCGACACCAAGTACCTTGACTCCGTACTGTTGAACATGTAAGATGTACCAGCCCGTGCATGCAGGTAAGGCCGTACATGCAGTACACGACGCTTGAGTGGACAACATTGTCAGCGGGATTTGTTGTCAGGAAGAGTCAGCTTTAACCTGAGTCAATGTATGGACAAGTCAGGTGCAGGGGGAAGGATTGTAGGAGTGATAATTTCAGCTCAGCTAGGAATGTTGGGGAATCAGGCAACCCCTAGAGTAACCATGGTTCAAGATCCAGAGGTCCTCTCTTACTATGGGATATGGACCTCATTGTCTCAGCAAGATAAGTAAACATTTTACGTGGCGTGTTTACTTCAGATGGAGCCTGAGTCTCATTATCTGTCAACCAGTACCTAGCATGTACGGAGTCAAGGTACTTGGTAGTGTGTGGTATGCAGACCATTGCTAGACTATAGGGCTATGAAGACTTTGAACAATAAGGCTGAGCAGGATTAGACGAGCGGAAATGTATAAGAGGCACTGTGGTCACCTCGTCTTAGTACTTTGGTCTTGTAAAGTACAACTTACATATCCGGTTAGACCTACCATGGGTAGTGTACAACCCATGGGCATGTTGAGGTGTTTCTTGGCGAATAAACATACAAAACACACAAAACAGAGTACAGGACGTAACCAGAATCTAACATATCCCTGTATATTTATGTATACCAAAACATAAGCTGAAACCTTCACGCTCTTATTCGGTGCATTTTTCCAACATTTTGGTTACCTTCACATCAGTTAAGATTTCAATTTGATGACAATATGTCAACAAGTACCTAGCGTGTACGGAGTCAAGGTACTTCGCAGATGCATGGCATGCAGACCAGTGACGTATTATGTGCAGGTTACCAGTGGGTAAAGAGTTTTCACCCACCTCAACACATATCGCACTTTGGTCTTGTAAGGTACAAACTTACATATCCCTGTACAGTGTTATTCGAAACGATTCAGACCAGCGCGACAAAATGATTCGTACCCCTTCGCACAATCTTTCAAACCAAATGGACAGGCTGTTATATACAGGATAGAAAGGAAACCAGTTCAGTTCCGTCCGTTTTTCACCCTTGATTGGTACTGCAAGACTCTCAAATGTAGTATATAAGAGGCAATCGTCCAGATTTAAGATTTCAGAATATTGAGTTCTAATGAAAGTTGGTGTGAAACATTACGCCATTTGGTTTGAACCATTTTGTCTTCTTGGTTTGAAACATTTTGTCACGCAGGTTTGAATAATTTTGAAATACACTGTATATCAATATATACTAAAACATAGGTTGAAAGAATAGGCAAAAAACGGTTTATGCAGATATATTAATATAACATTGTTTTAGTCTATTTTTGGTTGAGGGATTTTTTCTGGTCATTTTCTGGGCGGTTTCACTGTTGGTGGTTATTGGTCACTAGGAATTTCTTTGGAATCACAGTACTTATAAACGCCAATTCCACCCGAAACGCCAATTTTCCTTAAAAACATCAGAAAAAAACAAACAAACGACAGCTACACCCAGAAAATCCAGAAATATCCTAAAAACAATACTAAAACCTTTTTCAATCCAAGAATGTTTAAAATCAACTTTTTGGTGTTCTTAGTGGCGTTCGTTTTGGCAGCCACCGTATACGCAGACGATGAGCTCCCATTAGCGCTCGTGGCAAAACTCAATGACCAGTATCACCCGCTCTCGCTATTACCCGGTCCATCGTGGATCAGTGAAGGTTGGGAATTCATGTTTGGTGATATTTTTGGTGCCCCAGTGGAGTTCAATCTATTGGATGAAAAGTTGTTGGTCTCTACTAAAGGTTTTGAGAATACGTTCGTGGGTTTGTCAGAAAAAGGGTTGTGTATAACAACAAATGAAGATCATAAGATTAGCGTCAAATTTGATAGGCAAAAAAGATTGATGAGTCACCGTTTCATGGCCTGCCAATCTGGTAAAAATTATGTTTTGAAGAAATCTGCTACTAAGAAAGACGAGTGTCAGGACGTTGAAATCTACCTCTTGGGTTTCGACAAAAAAGGTAGGACCATTCAACCTCTCGATGATAAAAACGGTAGATTGGAAACTTCCTTAACGTTTAATGATACTGATTCATTCGCCTTGTTCGTCAATTTCACTTGGAACTTGGAGTCAATCGCCACCTTATCTCTCGGTCCAGGTCAACCACTTTATCTTCAAAAAAGTGGCTACTTGCGTTATCCATTCGAGTTAGAATACTGGGGCGATTCCCTTAGGTTTACACATCAAGAAGAAGAAGGGTACATGTGTGCGGGAACGCCGGATTCATTATTTACCATCCTGGAAAAACCATGCTTGACTACATTACCCCGTGGTTCCAGAAACCGTTCGATTGGAAAAATGTATAACTGCATTACCTTCCCAGATGAATTATTCATGAGAGACCTCGATTACGACTATTGTAAAATTGTTGATGTCTGTCTTTTTCCATACGACAGACAAAACGATTCTCCCAAGTTGAATGGAGCTATGGAGTGTGGATATGAAGGGATTGGTAAACCTTTACAATGGAGTGTGGATATGAAGGGATTGGTACACCTTTAGAATGGTGATGACGACGAAGATGATGAAGATGACGAGGATGGAAATGACGAGGATGATGATTTCAACATATCGTTTTATTATATGTATTAATATACAGGGATATGTAAGTTGTACCTTACAAGACCAAAGTCTTAGACAATTCCTTAACTCCAGCTCAGCTAGAAATGCTGGGGAATCAGGTGGCCCATAGAGTAACCAAGGTTTAAGGTCCAGAGATCTCTTTTGACTGTAAGATACGCATCTCATTGTTTCATCAAGATAAGTGAACACTTGAGCTGAGGTGTTTACTTCAGACATAGGTGGAGCCCCAATGTCAGTACAAGGAGATGTGGTGGGTCTGGATCTGGGAGCCATCTTGGTATGTCTCCCTAGGTAGAGATATTCGATTAGTTAACCCATAAGAGGAGTAGCGAAGGCATCATTGTATATATGGGAGTCGGCCTTCACTGACCCTTGGTTGCCACCCTTGGTTGTCCTGAAAATCAAGGGTGGGGAAACTAGTAGAGACGTGCCCTGCAAGTCTAGGGCGCCGTGCGCGCTCTTTTCGGTGCTATTTTCCAACACACCGGTGACCTGCACATAGTGCATCACTCAAACGCTTCCAACGTCTCTACGAAGTACATGGCCTCGGTACATGCTAGGTACTCGTTGACATAAGCTGACTGTTTTGTACCCAGCTGACAGACACGACTACTACTACTTACCCTACTACTCTATTTGTGTAATGTTCAATATACTACTACTTACCCTACTACTCTATTTGTGTAATGTTCAATATACTACTACTTACCCTACTACTCTATTTCTGTAATGTTCCAATATACTACTACTCTAAGGCTACTACTACTGTAACATCTTGACCAGCCATTGGAGTACTACAAGTCGGTAGTCAGTCAGTCAGGTATTACCAAGTAGTCAGTCATTGGTAAGTAGTAAGGATCAACGACCAAGAAGTCAGTCAGTCAGTAGTTAGTTAGTAGTCAGTGTTGAACTTGTGAGCCGTGACAATCATCGTATGTGCAGGATGCAATGAGTGGTACTATCTGCAGTACAGAGTGAAAACACTGAGTTGGGCAGATGGCCCAGGCTCACATGTTTCTATGAAGGCAGTGTGCAGATGAAACCAGAAAGGGTGCATGGTGAGTGTATTACTAAGCATGCATGTCACTATATGACGTTCCGAGGAACCCGAGGGCTGCATCCTGTGTGTAAAGGGATGCATCTGTTCCTCGGAACCGAATGAGGTTAAAAGCCGGTAACGGGATTCCAGAAATAGAAACGAGCGGAACAATCGGAAGCGTTCCGATTGGGTCTCCGGAGATAGATGACCTCGGAATTGGATACAGGAATGAATTCCGAGGAGAACTATATATATATCTGGGATCCTGGTCATATCTGACAGGGCAAGGAAAAGGAGAAGAGTCCACTGATATCTAGCTTAGAGAGAATACAAGTGACCTAAAGATAAACACCGATACTCCATATTTGAGAGAATTATTAGAGGCCAATGTCATAACAATTCCAACTTACCAGAGAGTGTATGCACATTCTCAAAAGTCAGTGTCCAGTATTCAGTGTCCAGTAGTCACTTATCAATAATATACTACAATGTACGACTCCAACAAGGTAATACTTTTCAGACCCTTCTTGGCACAATCTGGAGGTCTGTATATCCATACTGCTATAGCTTATTCTCTATTCTATCACCGGATACTGCTCTATCAGTTGTGCATCAAAAAACCACTTTTTACGGGTTTGTGCACTTAAAAACTACAATTTTACGAGATTATGCATCAAAAACTATACTTTTACGAGATTGTGCATTGAAAATGTAGAATTTTACGAGATTGTGCATTAAAAATCTACACTTTTACGAGATTGTGCATTGAAAATGTAGAATTTTACGAGGTTATACATCACAAATCTACACTTTTACGAGATCATGCGTAATACATTGACAATTTTACGACATAAAGCATGAGACTTTTACTATTTTGTGACATAACGTACGATACTTATACAATTTTACGAGACAATGCATGATAATTACACAATTGTACGAGACAATGCATGATAATTATACAATTTTACGAGACAATGCATGACAAACCAACAATTTTACGACATCATACATTAGAAAACTACAATTTTACGGGATATCGCATGAGAATTCTCCACTTTTACGAGATTATACATTAAAAAATGATATTTTACAAGATTAAATATCCAAACTCTACAACCATACGAAATAACGCATGCGAATTCTACTATTTTACGAACTTGTGCATTAGAAAACAACAATTCTACGAGTTCAACAAATTACAAAACCACAAAATCAAAATAATATAAATTTATAAGTCACAAATATAAAAATCGAGTGCACAAATACAAGATTTAGGAAGATTATTCAATATACGAAACTATAAATTGGCCACTTGATTGAACCTACATATTCAACAAATGCAAATTTACGAGTGACAAATTTACGAGTGACAAATTTACGAGTCGCAAATTTACAAGTCACATATTTACCAGTCACATATTTACATATATTTAAAAAATCATCATTTCGAGTCTTCAAGTATATGACTATAGGGCTTCAGGTTCTGAAGCTTAAAACGGTGGATTAAATTCAACACAGTGTGTAATGCTCTCGTTAGGAGTCCACATATTCGCGACTTTGTAGGTTCAAAAGTCTATGGAAACTGCTATTTTTTACCAGTCTTCTATTGGACAATTTTCAAAATTACAAGACCTTAAATGAGTAGAGACCCTATACCAGTTTAGTAATAGGAAATTGAAACGTTGTTCGTAGACAGATTTACGAGAAAAAAATACATTCTTATGAGGCAAAACCACCAATTTTCCATCAAAACTAAAATTTGACAAGGAAAATGTACAGTTTTACTACACGCATGTTGAATTTCACCAGAAAAAATACACATTTATGAGAAAATCATGCCAGGCTACTACATCAATATACAAATATACCAACAAAAATATACAAATATACCACTACAAATATACAAAAATACCAACAAAAATATACAAATATACCAACAAAAATGTACAAATATACCACTACAAATATACAAATATACCACTACATGTTATGTTCTTTATAACGTGTATTTCCTAAACTTGTATTCGTTGATGGTTCCTCAAGAGAGGAATCGGAGTGGCATATATACGTTTGAGAGAAACGTGTTACCGGAAAACTCTCCACTAGAACAATGGTACGGCTTGTTCTAGAATATTCGAAAGAAGACCACTGATGCCCGAAATGCCGAAGACGGCCGAAAGCCTTGATACGGCGTTTGTCGTGGCAAATGTTGAGATCAGACATCGTAGGTTTCATGATGTCCCTATAGGTAAGGCACTACCTATACAGATCTAACAGTACAAATGTTTAGGCTCTACATCTTTCAGAATTCAGAATCTATATCAGTTCATAAATTTCCAACGGTTTACAAAAACCACTTTTTACAAATTATGAGATACGTGTGAAGCGGTCATGTACCAAGTTACTTTTTATGTTGGTTAATGATTCTTCAAAACTGTTCTAATACCTCACTGAGGAAATAGCTCCGTTCCTGCAGGGGGGAGCCTCATGTAAGATCCCTCCCTCATAGGGAACGGTCAGCATAAGAAACGGTCAGCATAAGAAACGGTCAGCATAAGAAACGGTCAGCATACGATTAAATCTTTTTACCTTTTCAAAGAACTCCCTGGAAGAGATCCCCTGAGATTGTTCAGTGAGTGACAGAAAGGAATGGGAAAAGTCCAGAAATCGTTCAGAGTATAAGAAATCTTGGTGGTGAAAGAGGTACTGGTTTCAAAAGGATTGGTAAAGAGATTAAAGAGACTGGAACTGAAGAGATCAGTGGTTCTATTGGAGGACCAAACGGGAGTGAGAGTCCAAGGGACGAAGGCAAGTTCCGAGCAGATACAGGAGGAAAGTACGAGAATAGATTACGTGTTAAGTTTCAGACTTACTTTTATTGATTGTGCCTTGGGTCCATTCCACCCCATCACTTGACCCTACGGAAGAACTCGTTTCTCTAAAGGTCGCTGAGAATCTTTTCTCACGCGGCCCGGCGACTCGTCCGTCGCCCTGCATCTTATCGCTAGCCACTCCATACGTGTGACTCCTTTTTCAGTTTCCATCCACGCGTTAACATTACGCCGGCGTAAATCTTGAGATACTAAAGAGGACGAAGACGACCGCAAGCGGCGCAGGTAACAGTCCTTAGCACCGATTGTGAGTCTAGATTACTTCATACAGACGAGAGAAGTTAAAGGCAGGATAGGAACAATGGCACTTAACCGAGAGTGGCATCCAATGAACATGTCTATTATCTATTCAAAAGTCCAACCATAGATAATCTATTGTATTTACAGTGACTCATTACCACTATGACTACTATGACCATTACAGGCCCTGACTTATTAAATCCTCATCTTTACAGAGGATATTGGTATGCACCAGAGACATTCCAGAGAAAGCATCAGCCAGAATTTTGGGAACAATCCTAACTAGATACCGAGATAGAATCGGTGACCTACAGTTGTTTATAACAATTACCAGATTTCAGGGTTATCAGGTTCACGTGATTCTATGGGCAAATGTATTAGAGGATCCCGGTTAGCCAGTCAATTATCGGAGCTTGTCTATCTAGGTTAACATACGTTCATGAATCAAGTCGTGGGAATACATGAAATGGAGATTGGTCTGGAGGACCGAGGAGTTCAGGAATCTGTAATCAAAGGTGACAACCATCTTAGAGTTTATGATATTGATTAATCAGTCTCGTCAGTAACAATATATATTCAATATCTAGTCTGTAAAGAGAAGGTAGAATAAGGTCCTTAGAGAGAACGAATGTCAATTATTCTTTCTTTTCATATATACAGGAAGAGGTTGTGCAAGTTCAATAAGTAGAGCAAAACTGGAAATTTGGGAACGGCTGTTTTGGACACCAGTCAAGGGAAATGCGGGCTTGTGCCCTATGGGCATGCCTGATGTTGAACGTGAAGAATCAGTACATCTCTGAGATACTTGAGGCGGGACCTCGTTCAGAGTGTTCAAGAACCTCATACTGACCCCCCAAAACGGTATAAAGACCGCCTCTTTAACGATGCTCTTTTCAAGAGTCGAAGCAAACTGGCAAAGGTCTATTATAACCATTTAGTGACCAGTGCTACTGTGAAAGATCTCGCAGGGACAAGAGACTGGTTCCTTTTCTGGAAGAAATTCAAGAGAACGACGTGGACTCATCATCCTTATGATTACGTCCAATTATTTCATCTTGGTAATGACCTTCAACATATATTTCCCACATCAAGTTGTGCACTCTGTGGAATTCCTTGCTCCACTGCAATCTTGGACAAGCTTCGACACATTTTCTTTGAATGTACAATTGCTGCTGTCATTTGGGAAGAGTGCAAGATGAATGGCACTCCATCTATTCAATACGCTGTTGGAAACCCTGATTCGGATTTCAAAAAGCTTGATCTTTATTACTACTATATCAAGACTCTTATCACTTATCGAAAACCAACCAAGCGAAGAATAGACATTGAAGCTCCTGATTCATTGCCCCGTTGACGCCTGATTTAACGCGCAGGAATATCTCTTATTTCAAGCCGTTTTATCGACGACGCTTTTAAATTCCTCTTATTGAAAAGCGATTATAGACGGAGGTCTCAAAACTCACTGCGCTCGCTTTCATTTCTCTTATCACTTTAGTGATCTCCCTCGGAGTTTTTCTACTTCACTTTTGAAGTTTTCTCCGAAAAACCATTTATAGACTTGTAGCCTATGAATACACATATATATATATATACACGTTCCGTGTGACTGCATATAAGCATATAGTTATATGCAGGAAGGGGCCATGAGTGGACGACGTCCCGCGAAAAAGGGTGCGGGTGGTAACGATACAGAGCAGGAGGACGACGCAGTATTTATGAGAGTTCTTAGTATAGTTTAGGTACAGATAAGAATAACCGCTCCAGTTTATGCTTTAGTAGAAGGCAAAGCTCAACGTAATTTACTTTGGTCTTGTGGGGTACAACTTACATATCCCTGTATATCTATATACATAAGTTGAAAGAAACACCTGAAACACCTGAAACACCTGAAACACCTGAAACACCTGAAACACCTGAAACACCTGAAACACCTGAAACACTTCTAGTACACTTCTAGTACACTTCTAATACACTTCTAAAACACTTCTAATACACTTCTAATACACTTCTAAAACACTTCTAATACACTTCTAATACACTTCTAATCTGAAGTGTTTTAGTATATCAATACATATATTATAACATAGGTTGAAAAAAAATATACTAGAACATAGGTTGAAAAAAAAATATATACTGAAACGTAGGTTGAAAAAAAATATGTACTGAAACATAAGTTGAAAAAATACTACTCTATTATGGTCCACAAATATAAAACTCTACTGTGTACAAAAATCTAATTTTTCACAAATACAAATGTTTAACTTAAATCCACAAATGTATAATTCTGTTAGATCCATCATACACAGGGCCCTGGCTATGAAGGTATTATGAAGCCTCTCAGTCCGGTTGTTACAATTGGCCATTGCTAATGCCGTGTCACGACCATCGTTGTATGAAGTACTATGATGGTCTCTTCGGCTATTCTAGAACAATCCTTTCCATTGTTCTACAGGAGAGTTTTTCGATGCCACGTTTTTCTCGAATTATATAAGCCACTCCGGTTCTTCTCTTTGAGGAACCAGCAACGGGTACAAGATTAGGTTAACACACGTTATAAAGAACAAAACAAATTCTACAATTTAACGACATTGTGCATGTAAAATCGACAAGTTTACGAGACATTGCATTAATAATGTACACATTTACGACACTGTGCATTAACAATATACAATTATACGAAGGAGTGCATTGAAATGCTATAATTTTACGACACTGTGCATTGAAATTCCATAATTTTACGAGTTAATGCGTAACAAATCGATACTCTTAAGAGCTTCTGCATCAAAAATTAATAATTTTACGAGATAAAGCATGCGATTTCTATAGTTTTACGAGTAAATTCATTACAATTCTATAATTTTACGAGATAACGCATGCGCAATCTACAATTTTACGAACTTGTGCATCAAAAATTAACAATTTTACGAGGCAATACGTCATTTTACGAACTGTAAATCACAACTCTACAAGTTTACGATTTCAAAAATTACGTCTAAAAAAACAAAATTTTACAAGACACAAAAATTACAACACTGCGGTTTTCGGAGGGTACATTTTTTTTTGAGTCTATAAAAGACAAAAATTGCAGTTTACAAACTCCAGTTTACAAAACCACAAATGCAATATGCAAATTCAGAAGACTAAAATTTACCGAATTTGGAAAAACTTCATTATTTCCTGGTCCTGCACATTACAGAATTGTGACAAGCTACACAAATTTATAAAGCCAAAATTACCTAATTTGGACAAACTTCACAATTCTAAAAAGTTAACATACCTAATCTTGCCAAAAACTAGATTTTGAAGTGTTTTGAAGTTACGATTCTATACTTTTTCAAGTCAACAAATCAACAAATCGTGAATCTAACCCTCTATAAAAGTCTTTTAACATAATTTGTAGTATATTCTTTTGTACAGGACTATGTAAATTTGACTTTACAAAATCAAAATCTCAAGACAACGTGGGAAGATGTATGATAGTTCAACCCTCGTCTTGTTAAGAAACAACTCTTGGGGTTTGTCTAACACCACAGCCACTCACGTGACTTTGATCATGTGAAAGCTATATAAAAGGACAAGCACCAGCTATTTTATAACATCACCATCAAAATATATCAGCTCAAGGAGGACATATGACGATGTGTCGTCCGATACTACACTCATCAATAGTATTTGGTGTAGAGGTACTGATGTTTACTTAGGACTTTGATTGATTCTTCAGATACTGTTGACCTGCACATAGTGGATCGCTCGTTTGCATACATCCCAGATAAACCCATCTACGAATTATCTTGACTACTTATATGTCAACGAGTTCCTAGCATGTACGGAATCAAAATACTTGGTGGATTGATTGTATGCAGTTTTTTTTTGGTGAAGCATTATGTACAGGTCACTATTGAAAAGTTTTATCCACCTCGTTCCTGACTCAAGTCTTTGGTCCTGTAAGGTACAACTTACATGTCCCTGTATCTTACATATCCCTGTATAAAAAAATACTAAAACATAAGTTGAAAGTACTCTTTAGGAGCTAGACAAGTCCAATTTTCGCCCACAAAATTTCATTTCGATAATTTATGACTCTACAATTTTGAAGATATTCTTCAGGAATTGAATTATTTTATGACTCTATTAAGAAAGCATCTTTACTTTTACAAATCTAGAATTTGACAAATGTACACTTTTACAAATGTAAAATTTTAGAGCTTCACAAATGCACAAAAGCACACTACCGAATATATAGCTTCAGGAGTCCAAAAATTTCCGAATGTTCCATTTTACGAAGATATATAAAATGGATCAAGTTACCAGTATACACATTAGCTTAAACCAACCTTTAGAAAAAATTTATAATTAAAACCCTGAAAATTACGTTCCTGCATATAAGCATCTTATCTGATTATTGTTGGAACACGCGACATGTCCCTGATGAACTTGAGAGATCAGCACATGTGCGCGTACTGCATGTTCATGTGCATCCAAATGAAACAATAATGGGTATTGTTGAAGGCAGACAAGGCAGAGCCAAGGCTCTACGGGCTTTCCTAGCTCTCTTCTAGCTCTTTTTTAACGCTGGGCATTATCTTGGAGAAGACAATGTAGGTGACAGAGATTGATCGAGGAGAGAGACAGAGAGATCGTTTAGGAGTCCCCGGGACTAACTATATATGGAGAGGATCCCGCTCTTGTTAGATCCACCATATGCAGGGCCCTTCCTATGAAGGTATTATGAAGCCTCTCAGTCCGATTGTTACAATGGTGATACGGCGTCTGGCTATATATGCACGAAGTGCTCCGATGGCTCCTTTCGAATATTCCAGAAGCAATACTTCCATTATTCTGGTGGAGAGTTTTCCGGTAACACGTTTCTCTCAAAGGTATATAAGCCACCTCGGTTCCTCTCTTGAGGAACCATCAACGAATATAAGAAGTTAGGCATAGATGTATTAAAGAACATAACAGCTCTATTCTGAGCGGTATCAATAGTGAAACAGAAGTCACGGACTCACTACTTTACATAGCAATAACGTTACAAGACAAATGACAAATATGAACACCAAAGATCCTCATTTGATAGAGTTATTGAAGTCCAATCATGTATCAGTTCCTCTGTACCAGAAGGTATGTGCTAACGCGCAACAATTATACATTAAAAATCAACAATTTCACGAGATTATACTTTGAAAATCAACAAATTTACCAGATTATACATTGAAAATCAACAATTTCACGAGATTATACTTTGAAAATCAACAAATTTACCAGATTATACATTGAAAATCAACAATTTCACGAGTTCGTGCTTGAAAAATCAACCATTTTACGATTGTACCCATCATTTCTACAAGTTTATTTAAAGTGAACTAGAGTGAACTATCTGAAACGAGCCAACTATTTTGACTAATCGGTAGCCTTTGAAGGCACTTGCTTCTTCCACGAGTCTGTGAATCTGGTGAATCTCTCGGGGACTCTCCTTTTCAGCACTCCTTCCAAACCCAAGGCAATAATGATTATACCTTACAATTCTTCGTTTTACGAGTACACATAAATATTCTACAAATTACGACACCATGCATGACCAGATACCATTTTTTGAGACTATGCATCCAAAATAGACAGTTTTACGAGACTATGCATCAAAAATAGGCAATTTTACAAAACTATGCATCAAAAATAAACAGTTTTACGAGACTATGCATCAAAAATAGGCAATTTTACAAAACTATGCATCAAAAATAGACAATTTTACGAGACTATGCATTAAAAATAGTCAATTTTACGAGATTGTACATACGAAAACTACAATTTTACGAACAAATAAATCCATCCAATGTACGTCTACAAAATGATGCGTCTCCATCTGTAAACAAGCACCTAGCATGTACGGAGTCAAGGTTCTTCGTAGTATGTTGTATGCAGACCAGTAGTGCACTATGTGCAGGATACTGTCGGGCGAAAGGTTTTTTTACCCGCGTCACAATACATGTAGAACTTTGGTCTTATAAGGTACAACTTACATATCCCTGTATATTAATGTATACTAAAACATATGTTGAAAACACTCTTGAGAATCTTAGCAGTGTAAAGTTTTAACCCTCCAACAATTTCCGAGTCTAAAAAATCAAGAATCATTTTCTACGGAAAAATGTACATACCACTCTACAATTTTATAACTCCACAAATCTCCAATTTACTCACTTATTACTCTCCGGGTTACAGAATCACAAATTTTTGACCAAATCGATATTTTAATCAGCTGAAACTTTTACAAAACCTCACTTTTCCAAGTCTAGGATTTCACCAAGCTACAATGCAAAGGCAATAATTCCACGCTTAAGAAATTCACCAATGCACAATTCTTCACTAAATGCGTCTAGTACACTAGTATAGTGGAGTGTAGTAGATGAAGATTTGGTCTGGCTATTGATATGACAGGTGATAATGCTATGAGTAATGTCAATAGGGCTCTCAGACTTTGGAGTAGGGAAAGCTAATAAGTGTAGTATTAGTGTAGTAGTGTAGTAGTGCAGTGTAGTAGACTGTGGTGTGCAGTGTAGTAGACTGTGGTGTGCAGTGTAGTAGACTGTGGTGTGCAGTGTAGTAGACTGTGGTGTGCAGTGTAGTAGTGCAGTGTAGTAGTGGCTGTTGTACGGTACCACAACTTAACAACTCCACGATGTCATGAGCCAACGTTTTTACCTGACATCCACTTCTACACATTTGGTGATCTCCAAACATTCAAATGTCTATACCATTTAAAAATTTCAAAGGGATATTGTACTAGTCTGGAAATTCACAAACTTGGAGACGCACATATACACGATTGTACGAATTATTGTCAACAAGCACCTAGCATGTACGGAGTCAAGGTACTGCGTGGTGTGTTGTATGCAGACCCATGATGTGTAGAAGTGATGATTCCAGCTCAGCTAGGAATTTTGGGGAATCTGCTGGCCCCTAGAGTAACCATGGTTCAACATCCAGAGGTCCTATCTTACTGTAGGATATGGACCTCATTGTATCCTCAAGATAAGTCACATTCATCCTGGTCCTTTAGTTCATCACATTTATTCTGGTCCTCTAGTTCATCACATTTATTCTGGTCCTCTAGTTCATCACATTCATCCTGGTCCTCTAGCTCATCACATTTATCCCAGTACCTCAATCTATCACATTCCCTTTTGGTCCCTCGTACAATAATAGTACAGAAGTGGAACAATGGAATGACCATTGTTAAGATTAGACAGCGTAGGCTCAAATACTGAAACAGGTAGAGCACTACCGAAGGTGGATCTAACAGTAGCAGAGTAACAGAATAATAGTCTAACAGTCAAATTGATGGTTTTTCCTTATTCTTCATTGTGTCCTGCATATAACACACCACCACTACCAAACTTCAGTCTCAAAAGCAAATCATATCATTGGACCCGTACACCAGCAAACATAAAACATAAAACAAATAAGAAAAAAAAGCTTGAACCGTGTGTTCGTGGCCGAGAAACTGCATCCTGCATAGGTGTTTGCACCTCCCCAAACACCAAGCACCAAGCACCAAACACCAAGCACCAAGCACCAAACACCAAGCACCAAACACCAAGCACCAAGCACCAAGCAGCATTTTTGCAACCATTCCACGCAAACCATAAATACCCATGATTCCCCTCTCCCCCAAACAATTTCTACTCCCTCCTACTATCTTCTTCTTTCAATCTTCTTTGTAAGTAAACACTTCACCTAAAGTGTTTACTTCAGATAGAGGCTGAGTCTCATTGTCAGCACGAGGAGTTCGGGTGGGTCTGGATTTTGTCAGCACGAGGAGTTCGGGTGGGTCTGGATTTGGGGGGCATCTTGGTATGTCTCCCTCAGTAGAGATATTGGATTAGTTAGCTAATAGAAGATGTGGCGAAGGCCTCCTTATATATGTGGGAGTTGGCCTTCATTGATCCTCCGTTGATCCTTGGATGTACCGTCGGTCCTCGGCTGGTCTAACAACCGAGGTGTGGGGAAATATCCGAACAATGCTCTGCAAGCCTCACGCACCATGCGCGCTCTTAGTCGGAGTTCTTTTCCAACATGGTGTAGTATGTCCTCATATACAACTTTGGTCTCATAAGGTACAACTTACATATCCCTGTATATTAATATATACAAAAACATAGGTTGAAAATTATGGAGATCGAAATCAACAAATTTACGAGCTCATGCGTTATAATTCTACAATTTTACGAGTTTCGCATTGAAAATCAACCATTTTACGAGCTCATGCGTTATAATTCTACACTTTTACGAGTTTCCGCATTGAAAATCAACCATTTTACGAGCTCATGCGTTATAATTCTACAATTTTACGAGTTTATGCATTTGAATTCTACAATTTTACGAGTTTCGCATTGAAAATCAACCATTTTACGAGTTTGTAATTTAAACATCCATAATTTTGTCTCTTAGAAATTTACAAACTGGCAAAAATATACATTATCAATGTACAGTTTTACGATAAATCCACAATTGTACGAGTTGACGCATAAACAAAATCAAAATCAACGTTGCAAATTTGTACATCAAACATCCACGTTTCTACGACACTTTACCTTGGAAATTGTACAATTAAGAGAGGATAAATTACGACTGTAAATTTTTACGAGGTTAAAATTACCTATTTGGAAGAAAAGGAACAATTTCACAAAGTGCCTACTACCGAATTTGGATAATTGTATATTTTCACTAGGCTAGAAATTACAAAATTGGGACAAGATTGACAATTTTACGAGACTGTGCATGAAGAATCCACAATTTTACGAGACTGTGCATGAAGAATCAACAATTTTACGAGAATGTGCATGAAGAATCAACAATTTTACGAGTTTATAATCTCACAAGTTTACAAAAGAAACATTATACAATAGAAATTTTGAAGTCTATAAATACACCAATGCACAAATCTTGACTCTAAAGTTGTTCAGTGTAACATTGAAATAATGCTTTAAAATCTACATATCTAAGAGTTGCAAAAGGGTATTTCCCCAAACTTAGGGGTGTACGGGTTTATCCATCATAAAATAACTAATCTACTGTCTGCTGAGTGAAGTACCACAAAACGTCGCTGACACCCAAACCCACCAAAAGCATCTTACTGGTAGCACTACACCTGACACCTAGACTGCGCCAGAATGGAACGGTCAGGACATGTCAACTAGCACCTAACATGTACGGAGTCACAGTACTTCGTAGTATGCTGTATGCAGGCCAGTGATGTAGTATGTCCTCATATACAACTTTGGTCTTATAAGGTACAACATACCTCTCCCTGTATATTAATATATACTAGAATATAGGTTGAAAGGAGAAGTGTTCATTTCTTGGTGAGACTACGAGAGCCGGCTAGTAAGGTATGACCTAGTCACTGGATCATACACCCGTCACTGGATCATACACCAGTCACTGGATCGTACACCTATTGTCAACACACTGAGCCAAGGTACTACGTAGTGTATTGTATACAGGACAGTGGTGTACTATGTGCAGGTCATAGACCAGTGGATAACTATCAGCCATGCTGCGGCCCCGTCTCAGGATTTAAGTCTTGTAAGGTTCAACCTACATATCGCTGTATATTAATATATACTAAAACACAAGTTGAAACCTATCCACTGGATTTTACACCATGGCTAATGTATGGGGTACCCGATATCCCAACCATCTTTGCCGATAGTACATTGTCAAATCTATAGTGTACCAAATGATGCAAATAATGCAAATAATGAGCTCTTGCAAAACCAAAGTTTTCCAAGTCCACAAGACCAAATTTTCAATCACACCCCCAAACTTAAAACAGTTCTGGATCTTCTACCAGTGGCTTCGCTGCTGGACCTGCCGGAAGTGCTGGACCTGCCGCATTTAATGAGAACCACAACAAACAGGATGCTGGTGCTCACAAGTCGGACTACAATTCAGCTCAATCACCTAAACCTGGTTCTGGTGCACATGGCCGCGGAGGTAGTGATGCAGTGAATCCATGTACTCCACGCACACCAAAGTTCCATACAGGCTTGGAAAAGAGTTTGTATAACGCAGGATTTGTAAACCATATTTCTTAAAATTTACGAGCTTAAAATATATTTCTCCAAGATTATCGCTTCCAAAATTTTGAATATAAAGAGTATGTGCTTATATGCACTCCCCAATTAAATGACTGCAAATTTATAATTTCGCAGCCCACAATTTACAATTCTGCAATTCCACAATTTACAGGTTCACGATTCAAAATGTCTTGAATTTAAAATTCTTGAATTATTTCTTATTAAATTTACAATTCTAAAATTTACGAATTTAGAAATACACCACTCTTTGAATTTAGGACTCTGCTTTTCTCAAGTCTACAAACCACAAACCTACGATTCTACCAAGAAATACATGATTATGTTCAAATGTGTGAAATCGACTTTAAAAATTCATGATATTGAAAATTACTGTATAGGGACAGACCCATATTTTTACGAGACTGCATTACCTAATTGGGACAGAATCTACAATTTTACGAGACTGCACTACCGAACATTACCGAATTGGGACAAAATCTACAATTTTACGAGTTCTGAGAGTACATATGCATGCAGAATCCACAATTTTACGAGACTGCATTACCGAATTGAGACAGAATCCACAATTTTACGAGACTACATTACCTAATTGAGACAGAATCTACATTTTTACGAGACTGCATTACCGAATTGGGACAGCATCCACATTTTTACGAGACTGCATTACCTAATTGGGACGGAATCTACAATTTTACGAGACTGCATTACCTAATTAGGACAGAATCCACACTTTTACGAGTTCTGAGAGTACATATGCATGCAGAATCCACAATTTTACGAGACTGCATTACCGAATTGAGACAAATTCCACAATTTTACGAGACTGCATTACCGAATTGGGACAGCATCCACATTTTTACGAGACTGCATTACCGAATTGGGACAGAATCCACAATTTTACGAGACTGCATTACCGAATTGGGACAGCATCCACATTTTTACGAGACTGCATTACCGAATTGGGACAGAATCCACAATTTTACGAGACTGCATTACCGAATTGGGACAGAATCCACAATTTTACAAAGTTCAATTACCAAATTAAAATAAAATTATGATTTTGCGAAACTAAAATTACCGAATTCGAACAAAATCTACAATTTTACCAGCTTATAATTACCTGATTCGGACAAATTCTAAAATTTGACGAGTCTGAAGGTCCATAATTTCACGACTTGACAAAATGGACAATATGCAGTATAAATATTCACGACTCTTATATTTTCAAGTCTAAAATATTCTAACATGTCCAGTGTAGCATCAGAAAATATCCATTCAATATACAGATTCCTGGCTATACCAAATAATTTCTAGTAATGAGCGTTTGCAGAAACCAAAATTTAAGAGTCCACATTGTTATAATTGCCAAATTTATGACTCGCGAAACTACAATTCTCCAAATTAACGAATCTACAGAGTACACATTTTAAAGTTCACAAGGGTTCGGTTTTGCGACTTCAATTTTGCGACAACTTTTTTGCAACTTTTTTGCAAGTACAATTTTCAGACTGAAATTTTCGGACTGAAATATTCAGACTTTACTTTTGAGACTCTGTAATTTTGAAAATCTGCAAAGTTTCACAAATTTAAACTCCCAAATTTACAAATCTACAAATTTACATCTAAAAATTTACAAATCTACAAATTTACATCTAAAAATTTACAAATCTACAAATTTACAAATCTACAAATTTCAAATCTACAAATTTATAAATCTACAATTTGGGAGTCCACAAAGTGGGAATCCATTGTGAAATCCACAAAACCACTACTACACTTATACTTCTTTGGCTATATTATTTGACCAGACTATATATTGTTGAACATACGCCTTCTGTACGATAGGTTGAGACACGGATGGTCACGTGGAGATTCGCGAAGCCATAAGGGTGCGCGAATGGAGACATGTGCGACCGCTCTTATCTGAGAGAAAACTGAAACATGAGGTCACGTGAGTGACCTGCATCAGGCCAGCGTCGAGCTGATAAAGACTATAAATTGGAGAGTAAGCTCTGGTTTACGAAGTCATTGATTACAACGGCAATCCCGAAGAAGAAGAGAAGATGAAGAGAAGAGAAAGCGAATGAGAGAGATCATTAAGAATGAAAGAGAGAAGCTTTGAGGAGTTTAAGCAGAGAGATATGTCTTCAAGTCTGAGAAAGAGTCACGTTTCTCTACCAGACTTTATATTGCTTTTATCTCAGCTGTTGCTACAGTTCAGTCTATTCGAACCTTCTACACAAAAGGGGGGAACGATTCTAGAGTCTAAAGGCCGTGAGCACTCAAGATGTTGTTTCTCTACCAGTACTGCTATGGTCTACCAGTACTGCTATTCTCTACCACTACTGCTATTCTCTACCACTACTGCTATTCTCTACCAGTACTACTATTCTCTACCCTACTATTCTCTACCAGTACTGCTATTCTCTACCAGTACTACTATTCTCTACCAGTACTGCTATTCTCTACCAGTACTGCTATGGTCTACCAGTACTGCTATGGTCTACCACTACTGCTATTCTCTACCACTACTGCTATTCTCTACCAGTAGTATCAATAAGATGTCTAGTACTATGGGAACTACTGTTGAGAGTTGTAATATACACTCCCATATTCTGGAATGTTTATCATGTTGGACTTCAATATTCTCTTAAGTGAGGAACTCAGTAATCATCTCTGTTGCTTATATTCGTATCTGTATATAAATTAAGCTAGGATGTCCTTGACTTGTGGTTCCAATTTATGTCGTTCAAGACAGAGCGGGACCGTCTCTATATATAGTCAGGTGTGGGGCTCCAGCCCTAACCCACTCGGCCCATTGTCTTCTCCAGAACAATGGCCAATATGGGACAAGTGTTAGACAAGTGTCCTCGAGAGGTCCACTGCCAACGTGTCTCTCGAGGACAATACCAATCATTGTTTCTTTTGAATGCACTAACAGGAACATGCAGTACCCGCAGGTGTACTTGTTCCTCAAGTTCAACAACTACAACTGATGCTGTAGGTAACGTGACTTCATCCTTCTTGAAGTCACAGTTGACCAAAGAACAAATCTCACTTCCTAGATACTTGGAAATAAAGTCAAAAGCCGATCTGCAAAATATATGACCAAAAATACGATCTTACAAACGACTTCTTTACAAAGATTCAATCATGGACATTTAATTCAGAAGTACAAATTCAATTTTTAAAGAAAGTACAAATTCAATTTTTAAAGTAGAAATTCAAATTAAAAAATTACCATATTGGGACTAAATCGTCACTTTTACGAGATTTAAAGGTACAAATACGAGAAGAATCCACAATTTTACGGTCAAACGTTCCTAATCTGGCATATTCTATAGTTTCACGGGCCATGAGTGTACATGTGCATGCAGAAAATATAATTTTACGAGACTACTATTACCGAAATAGGAAGCATTCTTCAATTTTACGACACTAGAGTTTCCTAATTTGACCAAATCTACGATTTTTCGAGTGTTCAGCGTACATCTGCATGCAGATTGCACAATTTCACGGGACTATAATTACCTAATCCGAACAAAATCATCAATTTTACCAGACTGTACGTCTACAATTTTATGAGTCCATAATGTCCAAATCCACACACTCACCACTTCAATGTCTACAAGTCTATAATTATCAGAACTGGATTTGTATCATCCCAAACCACGTATATAAAATCCACAAAAATATGACTATTCCAAATCTTGGAAATGGTGAGGTCTTAGTTCATAGGAAAATTGTCAACGAGTACCTAGCATGTACGGAGGCGAGGTACGTACTTCGTGGATATGTTGTACGCAGGCCAGTGGTGCACTATGTGCAGGTCATAGACGAGTGAATACAGTGTTTTTCAAAACTATTCAAACCAGCGCGACAGAATGGTTCAAACCAGTGCGGCAAAATGATTCAAACTAAAGCGACAACATGTTTCGTATCCCTTCGCACAATCTTTCAAACCATATGGACTAGTTGTTGTATACAGGATAACAAGGTGTAGATTACTTAACTCCTCATGTACCCGTGACTCGGGTACATCAGGTGGTCCTTTCAATAACCATGGAGTACAGTCCAGAGTGACGTACTTGTTAAACATGAAGTTCATAGTCTCATCAAGATATGTGAATATCTGAGGAGTTACACGAGAGCTGTTTCTGGTGGGTGTGGGAGTAGAGGACATCTTTGTATGTTCCTCTCAGACGATATTCTGATGAATTTAATTAACACTAGGATTGGGGCAGGAGTTCCAACTTATATAGTTCGGGAACTCTGCTAAACCTTCTTCAACATCTTTCATGCTGGAGCTAAACCTTCATCAAGAATCACCAAAGGTTAGGCGCAGCAGACCAGTGAGTAACCATGGAGTAACGTCCAGCGGTTGACCAATACTATAAGACACAGATCTCATTGTCTCATCAAGATATGTAAACACTTCAGGAGAAGTGTTTGCTTCAGGAGTAGGAGAAGGAGAGTTGTCAGTGCTCATTGAAGTATCATCAATACGAGATCTTTTGGTGGGTCTGGTTCTTGTCACCTCAGTTGAGCTGTTACCAATAACCAATAGATCATCCACATATAATGCTATTAGTACCAAGGATGACCTTGTTTTCTTCAGATAAATGCATGTTTCATTGGTAGCTCTTTTGAATCCCATCTTGCTGATTTCTGCATTTATCACTTGGTTCCACACAAGTGGGGCTTGCTTTAGGCCATATAGGGATTTGTTGAGTTTCAAGACACATTTTCCGTTGGAACCATTCCTAAGCTTTTGAACGACACCAGTTAGAGATTCGTCAGAGATACTAACTGTTGTAGGATGCGTACTTTCTAGAAGAGCGCGCCTTCCATTTCTGGAATGATCAGTCATTGCTCATTCTCAACACAAGGAAACCAGTTCAGTTCCGTCCGTTTTTCACCCTTGATTGGTACTGCAAGACTCCCAAATGTAGTATATAGGAGGCAATCGTCCAGTTTTCAGTTTTCAGTTTTCAGTTTTCAGTTTTAAGTTTTCAGTTTTAAGTTTTAAGTTTTAAGTTTTAAGTTTTCAGTTTTCAGTTTTCAGTTTTAAGATTTCAGTTTTAAGATTTAGGTTTTCAGTTTTAAGTTTTAGGTTTTCAGTTTTAAGTTTTCAGTTTTCAGTTTTAAGATTTAGGATTTCAGTTTTAAGTTTTAGGTTTTCAGTTTTAAGATTTAGGATTTCAGAATATTGAATTCTAATAAAGTTGGAGTGAACCATTCTGTCTTCTTGGTTTGAATAGTTTTGTCGCGGTGGTTTGAATCATTTTGAAAAACACTGTATCTAATAGAAGTTTGTCGCGAAGGCCTCGTTATATATGTGGGAGTTGGCCTTCACTCATCGTCGGTTGTTCTCGACAACTGAAGCATGTGAAAATAGTCGCGCAGTGCCCAGCAAGCCTAGAGCGCTGTGCGCGCTCAGTGGGTGCTATTTTCCAACATGTGCGAGTACTGCATGTTCATGCGCATCCAGATGAAACAATAATGGGTATTGTTGAAGGCAGACAAGGCAGAGCCAAGGCTCTACGGGCTTTCGCCTAGCTCTCTTCTAGCTCGTCTAATTCTGAGCATTTTCTTGGAGAAGACAATGAATGAGAGAGACATTGATGAAGGAGAGAGACATTGATGAAGGAGAGAGACCGTTTGGAAGTTCCCAGGACCAACTATATAAAGCAAGGATCCTGGTCAGTGTTGAGCGGCATCGAAAGAAGACGGACATCACGAACTCACTACTTTACATAGGAATAGAGTTATAAGACAGATGTCAGAACGGATTACTCAAGTCACTCAATTAAGAGAATTATTGCAGTCCAACTATATAACGGTTCCTGTATACACATTGGTATATGCTAACGCTGAACAATTCGAGGTAAACGCATAATGCATTTACGAAGAACCTTGACTCCGTATCTGCGAAGTACTCATTGATAATGCGAGATGGACCCAACGTAAAGTTAAAGTACAAGAATCCACCCTAATGAGACACCACGAAAGGTGTTGGTTCAATAAGGCCAAGCCCTAACTAGATTGTTCCAGCCACCATGGGTGTTAGATCCACCGTAGGCAGGGCCCTGCCTATGAAGGTATTATGAAGCCTCTCAGTCCGATTGTTACAATGGTGATACGGCGTTTGGCCATCTATGTACGAAGTGCTCCGATGGCTCCATTCGCATATTCCAGAACAATCCTTACCATTGTTCTGGTGGAGAGTTTTCCGGTAACACGTTTCTCTCAAAGTTATATAAGCCACCTCGGTTCCTCTCTTTGAGGAACCATCAACGGATACTAGTTTAGGCAATAAATGTATCAAAGAACATAACAATGGGTATTAAACTACCTATGTGAATTTTGAAACCTGTACTGGTCGACCAGAGGTTGAGCTGTCTCTTTGGCCCGAAGTATGACCTTTATTCTTATATTCCTGACTACTCTTGTATTTCTGACTAGTCTTGTATTTCTGACTACTCTTGTATTTCTGACTACTCTTGTATTCCTGACTACTCTTGTATTCCTGACTACTCTTGTATTCCTGACTACTCTTGTATTCCTGACTACTCTTGTATTCCTGACTAGTCTATATAAGGTGCAAGAGGTTTCCTGTAGAAGGAACCAGCGGTGAATGAACATAGTAAGCAGAGTACTTGATGTAACCAGAATCCAGCGTATACTATAAGATATGACTATATTAATGACATATGGTAGATAACCACTGAGGTGTAACATTTAACAAGTGGCGTCATTAAATATACTCTAGCGCCTTAATTTCCGAGGGAGACCTTTCATACTGTAGCATGTTCAACGATACTTTCAGCCCCTAAATGGAACAAAGCATTCAGCCTCATAAGAAGAAAGCATTCAGCCTCATAAGAACAAAGCATTCCGACTCATAAGAGGAAAAAGCGTTTAGTATACATCGGTGGGCTTTTGGGATGTCAATGTCACTTGGAACAGTAGCAGAGTGTTCTGTTTCAGGGGTCTTTGTTTCAGGGTACTGGAATTGGTAGAAATCCATGCGGAATCGAATTGACGTGTATGAGAAGAGGGAAAGGAATTGGAGGGCATGAGTTGATGGATTTATAAGGAATTGGAATATCTTGACAGCTACAAACATGTAGGAGAATCAGTTTCACTCAGAAAAGTATAGATGATGTGTAGGGTATAGCGTGATTGTGTGGCAGGGTGTAGCGTGATTGTGTGGCAGGGTTATCTACTGGTATGGCAGGGTGTAGCGTGATGGTGTGGCAGAGTTATCTACTGGTGTGGCAGGGTTATCTAATGGTGTGGCAGGGTTATCTAATGGTGTGCTCTATGTAAGCAAGTAGTAGTATACGAAATATATATGAGCCCTTATAGGAACAACAA
>NKZN01001308.1:0-16391 GCA_002374485.1 Metschnikowia santaceciliae | reverse complement strand
ATTATGATCTTATCAATCAAATTAAGCTGGCAGTGGGCGACCAATTGTGGGAAGTTATTAATGACAGATATCAGATCGATGACTCCAAGGTGAATACCGCATTCTTTAGGATGGGTGAATTGACGCAACGACTTCTATCAATGGAAAGAACAATCAAGGATATGACAGCTAGACAAGACCGATTACTCGCTATCTGCGAAAACTTGACCCAACAATCAAAGTTAACACTGAAAGAGATGGAGCGTACTTCCGAACGGGTGAGTATTGTCTGCAATCGTATGTGTGGGCCTCATGCGGAACTTATTGAACCTATTGTAAACCGGAATGTGGGTAACCCGGTGGATCAAAGTGGTGGCCAGAACAACGAAGAAAGAAGTTGGCCAAATGGTGCCAATGCAATTACAAATGCTGTTCCCGCCCTCAAAATGCTGAAGGAAACTGATACTGTGATGAAGTTACTTAATGAGTGGTACGTGCTGAAGCCGGGCATCCCATGTATCGACGAGAGAGATACTTTGTTCGGTCATAAGTGGAGAGTTTCATGTTCAATTTACAAGAGGAGAAAGGCGATTATTTCCTTCATTGAGGCGCATGTCAAATCAAAAGAGGGATTTGTAAACATAACAAGCGAAGAACTTGGGCTATTGATTGAAGGTTACAGAATAAGAAATGGTTTGAAATTGAATGCATTGAGTTCCAGGTTTCAGAATGCAGTGAGCAAGGAGGAGATTGCTGAAGAGTTGCAGCAAATTTGGGATCAAAAGGCTCAAGCACCACCCGATGATGAAGAGATGGATTGATTTAATGTTTACTTTTTTTATATTTTGTTTATTGTTGAATGAATTGTTTTTTTCCGTAGAAAGACTTGGGTTTGTCTTGGGTCCGTAGAAAGGCTCGGGGGGCTTTTTTTTAAAAAAAAGGGGGACTTTCAAAGATCTTGGTATTAGGGTGTATTTCAAGATCTGAGGGGATTTTCTTTCGAATATAGGGTATATAATGGAATTGTTTTGAAACTTTTAGCTATACAGTAAATTACATGCCACGTTTAGTATATTTTGTATCAAATATGTGGTTGTTAAGTTGTAACTATCAGTAGCAACTCACGCGATCAGTGTTGTGGAGATTCTTGGATCATTAGGTGATATCTGTATTAGACTATAGGCGTTAGATCCACTATAGGTGCTGGATCCACTATGGGCAGGGCCCTGCCTATGGAGGTATTATAAAGCCTCTCAGTCCGTTTGTTACTATGGACATTGCAAACGCCGTGTCAAGGCCAACATTGTATGAAGTACTGAAGTGCTATGATGGTCCTTTCGAATATTCCAGAACATTCCTTACCATTGTTCTGGTGG
Organism: Metschnikowia santaceciliae; assembly: GCA_002374485.1. Classification (NCBI taxonomy): domain Eukaryota; kingdom Fungi; phylum Ascomycota; class Pichiomycetes; order Serinales; family Metschnikowiaceae; genus Metschnikowia; species Metschnikowia santaceciliae. The sequence continues at coordinate 15,036 of NKZN01001308.1, read as the reverse complement.
AGACTTTTTCGGCTCCACGTTTCTCTCAAAGGTATATAAGCCACTCCGATTCCGCTCTTGAGGATCCATCAACGAATATAGGAAGTTAGGCATAGATGTATTAAACAACATAACATAATACTTATATTACTTGTTATGTTCTTTATAATGTAGATTGCCTTTATAATGTATATTGCCTTTATAATGTATATTGCCTTATTAACGTATATTGCCTTATTAACGTATATTGCCTTATTAACGTATATTGCCTTATTAACGTATATTGCCTTATTAACGTATATTGCCTAAACTTGTATTCGTTATAGAGAACATAACATGGAGGTCGTATGCAACCGTTTTGCCTCTTCTTATCCTGAGGCCTTCCGCACTCTTGACTGTCGGCCCCGCTGCACGCACTGTTTTCGTCGCTTCGCACCATTTCACCCACATGTCTTTTCGAGTACTTGGTGAAACCGCCGCTATCCTTGCAGGAGTAGCTAACGTTTGCTAAGCCCTCACCCGTTGCATCACCCACTCCATGGACAGACTGCTACCGCAGCCTCGAGCCCTGGGTGGACATTTTACCTACCTGGCTTCATGACCGGGTTATCTTACCGAACTGTCCTGGATTTATCAGATTTCTCGTTGGGTCGATTTTACGCTTATCGCGAGCCTTTGTGGAAAACCCTTCGAATTTGGCTTAACCAGCTTCTTTCTTGTCATTTTTGCTCCCATAGGTTTGCGAAGACTTTTGCTCCCATGGGTTTGCGAAGACTTTTGCTCCCATGGGTTTGCGAAGACTTTTGCGTATGCCCCGCCTTTCTTTTTCGGCATTTCTTTCCGGCTACCGCTACCAATCGCAATGAACCCTTGCAACAACTTGCCGCTCTGGTTGAACGAATCGCAACAAACTTCCCGAATCATCCGGTCGGCGCCCCCATCAACGACTTGCGCATTGCCTTTTCCGAACCTATCGACTGTTTGGACTCTTATCTCACTTACGTGATCAGTAAGTGCTGGCGTCTGGGCGGCTGAGCACCTCGTATCCTTTTTTGGACTCTCACCAGTGTCTGGACCTTAGGGAGCTTTTCACTTAGAGCGGTGCTCTCTACAGTGTTTTCCCCTTTTGTTTCTCGGTCTGGCCCTATCACCGTTAGTCACACCCTGGTTTATTCACCCCAGGTCATCAACGAATACAAGTTTAGGCAATATACGTTATAAAGAACATAACATTACTTATATTACTTATAACAAAGTATGCGGAAGGCCGTGACGCTTGTCTCAAGAACAAATAGAAGTCCTCGCGACCTGCTGGGCTACTCCAAAAGCCTTTTACTCCGAATGGACGATGGACCGACATAGCTGCCGACCTTATCATCGGTCTACCAACTGCTACCTTTCGTCACCGGTCCGTCAATGCCATACTCACCATTGTCGACAAGTTTTCTAATCGCGTTCATTTTTATCCCGTGCTGACGGATTTCTCCGCCCAAACCATGGTTGACATACTCGCTTACGACTATTTTCCACTACACGGTCTCCCTACTTCCATACAAACAGACCGAGGACCTCAGTTCACTAGCGATATGTTCCAGTCAGCTTTGACTCTTCTTCGGGTGGACTCTCACCTTTCGCTTACACAACACCAGCACTCGAATGGCCGGGTGGAAAATCGAAACAAATTGATTGAGAGCTACCTTCGTTTTTACATCCAAAACAACCTAGACTGGCCGTCTCTCCTAGCCGTGGGAGAGTATGTGCTCAATGCTCAACCGTCTACGTCGCTTAAAGGGGAATCGCCCTTCGAATTGGTTCTTGGATATGTTCCGTCATCACCGTTACATTTCGACTTCCCGGTCCCGATTCAACACCTTAACCGCGATTCAGTACACATCGCAGAGACACTCAATCGCGTGTACACAGCAGCGATCGCGGCCCACCAAGCTTCCTTCGATAAAGCTACGACTTATTTTGACCGAAAACACAAGGATGTTAGTTTCCAAACGGGCCAACAAGTCTATGCCAAATTAAACTGTCTAAACGGGTTTCCAGACGCTAGGAATTCCCAACTTTCACCAAAGCTTCGTTCGAAGTTCGCAGGACCATTTGAAATTGCCAAAGTGGAATCACCGGTAGACTACCAACTCGTGATGCCCCCGCAATACAAAGGCAGCAACGTTTTCCACATCAGCCAGCTACGTCTACTGAAAACAATTCCTGAGGAATACCTCACTCCACTCCCTACCGACGTTGGCCTCAAAAGTTATAAAGACGGATCCGAACCAGTCGAAGTGGAACAGATAACAGGGCATAAAAAGGTAAGTCGCGGCTACATTTTGCCAGTACGTTGCAAACGGTCTGCTAAACACCCCGAGGGCGAAGTTCATTAAGGTACGAGCAGGGGACTTAGAATCAACCGCTCCTCAACTCTACCGAGAATACGCTCAAAAACATGGCCTCCCAATGCCCGATAAATCGACATCGAGGCTGGGGGGGATGCTAGATCCACTATAGGTAGGGCACTACCTATAGGGACATTATGAAACCTACGATGTCTGATCTCAACAGTTGCCACGGCAAACGCCGTATCAAGGCGTTCGGCCGTCTCGGCATTTCGGGAATCGGTGGTCTTCTTTCGAATATTCTAGAACAAGCCGTACCATTGTTCTAGTAATCTGTTAATTATTAGACTTACTATTGTTCGGTTGTCTATTGAGTGCAGTCCACGGTGATACTCTATCCTATGGGGAAAAACTCCTAACCTTACAAGCGTGAGTGGCGATTATATTTCTTCATGACCCGCAAGTACTCACCATAGACCGCCGGTGTTGGCAGGCGCTTGTCATCTATCCGCGTCACACGCAACAGGGTTAGTTGCGGCACGAGATTGGTTTTAATGAGCCTGAGGAGTTCGGCGTCGGACGTCGTCTCGATGATAAACTCATTTCCCCAGTGCTTGACTACTTGTGCTCCGTTTGGGTCAAAAGACGTAAGGAGTTTCTCGTAGTAAACTGATGGGTGAATGATTTTCTTCACGGTGGGAAAGTCGGCATAGTAGTGGTTTACCTCATGTTCGATGACGGTTACTCCGGTCGCGTTCGTTCCCTTCCAGGTGCTAACGAGGATTTCCGGTAACACGTTTCTCTCAAAGGTATATAAGCCACCTCGCTCTTTGAGGAACCATCAACGGATACAAGTTTAGGCAATATACGTCATAAAGAACATAACATATTACTTATATTACTTATACTACTTATACTACTTATACTACTTATACTACTTATACTACTTATATTACTTATACTACTACTACTTATATTACTTATATTACTTATACTACTTATATTGTTAGATCCACCATACGGAGTACCCTACCTATTGAGGTATTTTAAACCTACACTGTCTAATCCTAACAATGGCCATTTCAAGACGCTGCGGCCTTACATTGTACGGTGTTGGGACGGCTTTCATCGCTATTGTTCTCGTGTTAAGTCGCACTCCCTCTTCTCTAATAGTATTTAGGTGCCACAAATTCCTCCCTAGGACGAACCATCAACCAAAAAAAATAGTAACCAGAGTACTTGACGTAAACCGGAGTATAAAATATTACTTATATTGCGTATATTACTTATATTACGTATATTACGTATATTACTTATATTACTTATATTACGTATATTACTTATATTACGTATATTACGTATATTACTTATATTACGTATATTACGTATATTACTTATATTACTTATATTACTTATACTACGTATATTACTTATATTACTTATACTACGTATATTACTTATATTACTTATACTACGTATATTACTTATANCGTATATTACTTATATTACTTATACTACGTATATTACTTATATTGTTAGATTCTTGAATACGTCTAATACTAGGAGTTATGTTCATTCGTTGATGGATCCCCAATAAGTGGGAATCCGAGTAATTATATAGCTAGCCAGTGAATAGCAGAGAGTGAAGCAGGGCAATTAAACACCATGTCACGAGGTAAGGTGAATCGGTGAGTCCAAGTCACGGGTTATGGTGCCTTGGATGAGTCACTGGCATTCGTAGGCTCGAAGATACCTTGGGTAGTGTGTCTACCCATGGTAGGTCTAACATATATTACTTATATTACTTAATACTGCCTTTCGCTACTCCTAATCTACACTCTTTTTATTTCATCACTGTATAAAGTTCTACTACTCTCCTCTATGCTATTTACTACCTTAATACTCTACTCCAAAGCTCTGCATGCTTTATAATACTTTACTATTTTATGCTAATAGATATTTCTCTGCTCTAGTGGTACTCTGTAGTGGTTCTCTGTAGTGGTTCTCTGTAGTGGTACTCTACTTTATACATACTGTAATGCTTATACCCATCGAACCCCAGAACTGGTGAGATTTTACTAGAGCCAATTTAATATTATCTTTGATTGTAAGATGGAAAGCTCCCTGGACTGCATACATTGAGAGTACACTAGACACTGGATCACACTGGAGTGTAACAGATTGTGGTATTAAACTGAAGCACACCATGTATTCACTTGTTTGGCAGTTTGGCAGTTTGGCTATTTGGCTATTCGGCTATTCGGCAGTTTGGCAGTTTGAGTGTTTCGAAAATTGTTGAACCTCTGTTTGTACTAGATGTTCTTCCACTAGTGTTCCACGGTTCTGGCTTTACTTGACATTCACCTTGCTCTACTAGACTGCTCGAATTGTTAGTCCTCTATTGGTTCTAGCTATCCTGGTCTACTCTTCAAAACACACTTTTCTTGGAACACCCATGCCAACAAGTCTCTGGACAGCAAGTCGCTGGACAACAAGTCGCTGGACAACAAGTCACTGGACGGCAAGTCGCTGGACAACAAATCAATCGAGCCAACCCACGCTCCACGAGCATTGGTAAGACCCTGGAAAGCCACTGCCAAAATCCATGTAGTGTCTTTTTTCCAACCAATGTACTGTTGAACGTTAGCATATACCAATTGGTATACAGGAACCGTTATATAGTTGGACTGCAATAACTCTCTCAAATGAGCGACTTGGGTAATCAGTTCTGTCATCTGTCTTGTAACTCTATTGCTATGTAAAGTAGTGAGTTCGTGATCTCTGTTTCATAATTGATACCGCTCAATACTGAGCAGGATCCTTGCTTTATATAGTTAGTCCTGGGAACTCCTCAACGGTCTCTCTCCTTGGTCACTCTCTCTCATCTACATTGTCGTCTCCAAGACAATGCACAGAGCTAGGCTAGAGCTAGGCGAGAGCTAGACGAGAGCTAGACGAGAGCTAGACGGGAGCCTATAGAGCCCTAGCTCTACCTTTGTCTCTTCTTCAACAATACCCAACATTGTTTCATCTGGATAGCATGGCATGAGCATGCAGTACCCGCACATGTACTGGTCTCAAGTTCATCAGTCACATGTCGCATGTTCCAACATGTACAGCCCCAAGAGATCCTGATGTATGCTTAGATTGGCTCTCGCAGTAGGATCCACGAATCTCAGGGCTCTACTCAAGTCATGGTTGAATATTCCTTGGAAGGGCCAGAGCCTGATACAGTATTGTTTTTACTTCTAAGAGAAGCTGAAGTTATTAATTCCTCACTCAATTGCAGATTTCAAGACTGAACTAGTTACACAAGTACTAAAGAACGACTTTTCTGAGAGTGCCAGTTCGGAACGTTCTCGAAATAGGCCTGAGTCCCTTCTACTCTAAGATTTGATTAATGGGTCGGTTTACTATTTCGACACCGAATGGTTTGCCACTGCTTAGAAATCCTAAGCTGACAATAGCTATTGAAATCCAAGGGCCTGTATACAGGAATGGTATTATCATCGTCCAATTCAGTTGAATTGCTTTCCGAATTTTCCTATGTCATTACTAAATTCACAAAACCAAACATTCTAAATAGTAGTACCATGAACACACACCGATAACTTCACCTTGAGTAGTGTTCGGCAACTCTTTATACTGGTGTAGCAATAGGGCTTATGTGCAGGACTTTGCAATGTAGACGTGTTAAAAACCAGATCCGCAACGACAATTGCGGCACCAGGAGGACCTGTGAGTAGCCATGGAGTAACGTCCAGTGATTGACTAACACTATAAGACACTGATCTCATTGTCTCATCAGGATATGTAAACAGTTCAGGAGAAGTGTTTACTTCAGGAGTAGGAGAAGGAGAACTGTCAGTGCTCATTGAAGTATCATCAGTACGAGATCTTTTTGGTGGGTCTGGTTCTTGGAGGCATCTTGGTATACCTCAGGCAGTTGATGTAAATTAAAGTTATTAATAATAGAGTGGGGCGAAGTCCCCATTATATAATGGAGAGATTCTTCCTTCACCACTGCAACAATTGTTGCTACAATTGATTGCTGCGAAAACTGATTGCTTGCTACCCCGCAAGCCGTGGGCTAGTAGCGCGCTCTTGATTGCTGATTTCCAACATGACGGGTGGAGAGAAACGGTGCTACGTATTTGCTGGTGAGACGTGGTGTAGGTGATACGGATGTGCATGTGACTGTGTGCACGTGACTATGGACTATGCGCGAGTGACATGAAAACGAAGCACGTGCGAGTCACATGACTCTGTGTCACATGATGTTTTGCGCGTGACCCCACACATGATCAGAACGCTCGTTCCTTCGCCACCAGCGCATATACTTACACCGTAAACCATGTCAGACCCAAGCTCAATCAATGGTATGTACCAGCAGAAACTGAGATTTGAAACAACCATGAAACAGTCATGAAACACAGATGAAACATAGATGAAACGGAGTTCGGAGCCGTAGATGAAATGGCCAGGTCTAGCCAACACGAATCAGGTATAAGTGAATCTCAATCAGGAAACAAGCAGTGAATCAGTGTATCAGTGAATCAATTAAACAGATGAAACAGAAGTGCAACAGTTATGAAACACGGGTGTAGTGAAACCGGTGGAACACTAAACACCGATGAAACACATCTGAAACAATGAAACCGACGACAGAGTGAAATAATTCTGAACCAGAGTGAATTACGTTTAAAACAGACTAAAACACCTTTAAAACACTCTTGAAACACTGCTGAAACCGGTCAAACATCTTGGAATTATCTATGAAACACTTCTGAAACTGCTGAAATATCTATAAAATACCTGCAATTTTTCCAGATTCGGAACCATCTCACAATCCCATATTCAAGAACTCAATATCATATACTAACATTAGGGGGTTCCGCTGTGGCCATGGTGGGAAAAGACTGCATAGCAATTGCCAGCGATTTGCGATTGGGCAACCAGTCGTTAGGCTTGGCCAACGATTTCGAAAAGGTATTCCAGTTCGGCGATAAGACGTTCTTGGGGTTAACGGGGTTGGCGTCGGACGTGCTCACGTTAAAGGAGGACTTCCGGTTGAAGCACAATCTCTACAAGTTGCGGGAAGAAAGAGAAATCGAGCCCAAGACTTTGGCCAACTTGGTCAGCTCGTCGCTCTACGAAAAACGGTTCGGGCCATACTTCATCGGCCCCATTGTGGCCGGTTTGGAGTCTAAGACCAACAAGCCGTTCATCTGCGGATTCGACTTGATTGGGTGCATCGACTTTGCCAAAGACTTCATTGTATCAGGCACGGCGCTGGACCAGTTGTATGGAATGTGCGAGTCGTTGTACGAGCCAAACTTGGAGCCCGAGGACTTGTTTGAGACCATCAGCCAGGCCTTGTTGAATGCGGTCGATAGAGATGCGTTGTCAGGCTGGGGTGCTGTGGTGTATGTGGTGACCAAGGATAAGGTGATCAAGCGAGTATTGAGAACGCGTCAGGATTAGAGAGTGATTAAGCCAGCGAAGCGAGCGAGAAAAAAAAGCGAGCGAGCGAGCGAGCGAGCGAGCAAAGCGATTGAAACGAAGGAACGAAAGTCAGTGAAAGCTATTGAAGAAGAGAAAGCGATGATAGATCATTCCTATAATACAGGCACAGATCACATGACAGAAGATCTATAAAGTTGTTTCACTATATTGGTCTAGAAACTCACATAAGTTTCCATCACTTCGATTGCTACAACTGTACTCTATATTGGTTCCTGTCTCTTTGAGTACACCGTACAGGGATAGCTTGAGAGTGGTGCTATGTAGTACTAGTGTCGACTACCCATACGACCACTCATACGATCGATCATACGACCACTCATACGATCGATCATACGACCACTCATACGATCGTTCATACCACTATTTGGTTGTCTATACCGACATACCTCCTATATATAAGTGGTAGTGGTAGTAGTGGTGGTACTGGTAGTATGGTGGTACTGGTAGTATGGTGGTACTGGTAGTGGTAGTAAAACTGGTCGACTGGTGGTGGTAGTAGTGGTAGTACATAATCTTTTGTTGTGGGGCTGAATACACTATTGTGTCATAGTCAGGAAGCTATATGTGATTCTTAGTCAAGAGTTTCTCCAAGTATAGTGAAGACACTCTTTCTACATCAGGTGGTGCAGTTCGCATTGTGCTAGTTTCTTCTCTTTTTACTAGTGAATTTCCCCCTGTACTAGTGAATTTCCCATTGTACTAGAGTCGTCTTCTTGATACTAGTCCCTAAACCTTCGGATTGAATACCAGGTGTGTAATGATTTTCAGCACTATCATAATTTTCAGCAGTACCATAATTGTTAATAATACCAGCAGTCATAGTGATGATATTCTTGGTTCTTGTAGTATTGGTTCTAGTATCGGTATCATCAGTCCTGAAAGTGATACTTGTTCACTATGGTATATCATTCGTGTATCATTCGTGTATCATTCATCCATCATTCGTGTATCATTCATCCATCATTCGTGTATCATTCATCCATCATTCGTGTATCATTCATGTATCACTGGTATATGCCTATCATGGTACTGGCGCAGGCTCTGTAAATCATGATCGTCCTAGTGTATAGGTATTAATGGTATGAGTAGTAGTATAGTAGTACTAGTACAGTGTAGTAGTGCTAATACAGTGTAGTACTTGTATAGCACCACTAGTATAGCACCACTAGTATAGTACTACTAGTATAATATAGCAACAAGTACTGTTAGATCCGCAATAGGCAGGACTCTGCCTATAGAAGTATCATGAAGCCTACTCCGATCTTAACAATGACCATTGCAAATACCGTGTATATGTTCTAGAACATTCCTTACAATTGTTCTAGTGAAGAGGGTTTCGAAAGCTGCGTTTCTCTCGAAATTATAAAAGCCGCTCCGGTTCCTCTTTTTAAGGAACCATCAAGCAACATGGTTTTAGTTAGGCATAAATGTATCATAGTACATAATAAGTATGTAGTACTGGTAGTATAGTACTGGTAGTATAGTACTGGTAGTGTAGTACGGGTAGTATAGTACTGGTAGTATAGTACCACTAATACTAGGATAGTACAGTAAAGTATAGGGATGTGTTACAGTATAGTGATATTACAGTATAGTGGTGGTGCTAGTATAGTAATACAGCAGTATAGTTAGTATCGTTAGTGTTGTGTATTAGTACCACCGTTACTACTGGTACTTCTGGCACTACTGGTACTACTGGTACTAATAGTAGTACTAGTACTAGTAGTATAGTGTATAGTTTGTATAGTATATAGTGTATAGTATGTATAGTATATAGTATATAGTGTATAGTATATAGTGTATAGTGTATAGTGTATAGTATATAGTGTATAGTATATAGTGTATAGTATGTATAGTATATAGTATATAGTGTATAGTATGTATAGTATATAGTATATAGTGTATAGTATATAGTGTATAGTGTATAGTATATAGTGTATAGTTTGTATAGTGTATAGTGTATAGTTTGTATAGTATGGTAGTCCATGGTAGTGTATTTATTGATACTCCCAGCAAGAGGAACCTGAGCTACTTAAATATTTTCAAGGGTAGGAAGTGCAAAGTCAGTGAAATGCCAAATTCCAACAGGTCAGGGTGGATACTGTTGAATGGATTTAGACTGTTTCAGAATGGCCTTCATTGTGATGGACAGCTTAGGCGCAATATACTCCATAGATCAATCACTGCCACTAGATCTAACAGTACTAGTATAGGAATATGGGAATAGTATGGCTTGTGACTAGTATAGTATAGTATAGGAGTAGGAGTATGCAGTATGCAGTAAATAGTAAATAGTAAATAGTGTCTATTGCAGCAGTAAATAGTAAATAGTGTCTATTGCAGCAGTAAATAGTAAATAGTGTCTATTGCAGCAGTAAATAGTATGGAGTATGCAGTTTGGAGTACTAGTGGTAGTGTAAGGTAAATCCCGGACACTCGAGAATGTCATCATGGTAGATGCTGTATTACATACAGGTTTATATACAAGTAGACCCACGGAATGGACAAAGCAGTGAGGGCACACTCACATTTCAATCTCCAGATGCAGACGTAGATATAGGCATCAAGGATTAACAGAGACGGACAGAAGTTCCGACATATGTGACCAGTGATTAATATATTCCTTCAATTCATCCTTTCAATAGATTCTTTCAATTCATTCCTCAATTCATTCCTCAATTCATTCCTCAATTCATTCCTCAATTCATCCCTCAATCCTCAATTCATTCCTCAATCCTCAATTCATTCCTCAATCCTCAATTCATTCTTTCAACCATTCTTTCAATTGATTGCTTTCAATATCAATACTAATGGAATGCTCTTGGAATTATTTCTGATGTGAGGAACAAGTATGCAGAGAATTTGAGATATTGGAAGAACCAGTTGCTGTTTGGGTTTGAATTCTGGGAGTCCAGGAGTCCAGAAATCTAGAAATTTAGGAATTTAGGGATCTAGGAATCAAGAAATCTAGAAATCTAGAAATCTAGAAATCTAAGAATCTAAGAATCTAGAAATCTAGGAATTTAGGGATCTAAGAATCACTTCAGAATTCCAGGAATCTAAAAATCTCGGAATCTGGGAAACTTAGGATACACCAAGAAAGTCCAAGAAAGTCCAGGGTTTCTAGGAATCTAAAAACCTCCAAGAAATTCCAGAGAATCTAAAATCCAAAAAGACTAGAAATTCTAGGAATCTAGAAAGACTTAAAAGTCCAAGGGGCCAGGAATTAGAAGAGGGAATCTGCGTCACTAAGATATTCCTAGAAATCTAGAAACCTCAGAATCTTATAAATTCCTAGAAATCTAAGATCTAGGAATTTAAGAACCACTTAAGATTCCGAAGATTTCAAGGAATCTATGGATCTAGGAATTCGGAAATCCCCAAAATCCAGGATTTATCTGACTCTTCTTACCCTTCAGAACCCCGAAACTCGGAAACCCTAAAACCCTGAAACCTGAAACCCTGAAACCTGAAACCCTGAAACCTGAAACCCCGAAATCCCGAGATCCCAAAATACTCCCATAACTCAGACTCCAAAACCTACTCCTTCTTCTCCACGACTTTCTTCAAATACCCGTTTTTCCCGTACGTCTCTTCAAACACCCTCTTGCGGCGCTCCTCATCCTTCTTCAAGCGTTCACGGGATTTCCGGATGCGTTCTTTGGAGTCGTCCACTCGCGTGGTGTGGAGACACTTGGACAACTGCTCTTTTTCAAAGTTGCACGCTCCCAAGGCCTTGACGAAAAAGTCTCTGCGGTGACACTCTTCGAGGGCGTCCATGAGCTTTTCGCAGGGCTCGAACCGGTTTTTATCGAGTTGGGGGTGCATTTGATATGGTGGGGATGGAGTCGCGTGATGTGATCTTGAGACTTGGGGTGTGCGCGAGGTTTCCGAGGGCCGCGGTGTGCAGTTCCGGGGTTTATATACAGTATATACGCCTATATCCAGGTCCGGGGGCCTTATATCCAGTTCCGACCTATTGACTTAGGTCATTACCTCCTCCCCACCAAAACATATTTCGAAAAGCTTTTAGTACTTTTCAACTCATTTTGGCTTCAATAGTAGACTGTGTTTATGGGAACTTCTAGTCCGCTGTGTGGGTGGTGGAACACATAGAGGGGTGCCTTTTGACCATGCATGTCACGTGATCTCCGAGGGTTCCCCCCCATCTTTTCAGTGTTTTTTACACCCAAGCCCTTTTAGTGGGCCAGGAATTCTGTGTAGACGTCCCATGACTAAGTCTATAGTTCATTATGCAGAGTATTTCTATTCACATGTCTCGTTGGACCAAATTGGGTGGTGCACTACCCTCAGGCAATCAGACCTACTTCCCGAATACACACCAATGAAGTCAAATGGTGTATAGCCAAGGCTTCTAGTTAATTCTTAAATCTGGAGAGGTTGACTTTACGTGATTACTACTTTGTCGGTTCATAAGTGTAAGTGTAAGTGTAAGTGTAAGTGTAAGTGTAAGTGTAAGTGTAAGTGTAAGTGTAAGTGTAAGTGTAAGTGTAAGTGTAAGTGTATAGTGTATAGTACCGCACCAAGAGATAATGCACCGAGCTCACAGTTCAAGTACTCTATGCATAATAATCTCTGGTTATTCGCCGATGGTTCTCCAGGAAAGGAAGGGGGGTGGGGCAAACGGGCTGATTACTTAGTTAACAACTGCGTCGCGTAGTCACCTTTGTTCTAGCTCATTACATTATCCTGGCACCTGGAATTCATTGTTGAACTTGTGGGACATGTGACATGTGTCAACCTGTGAGTGCGGGTTGTTGGAACACGCGACATGTGCCTGATGAACTTGAGAGATCAGCACATGTGCGCGTACTGCATGTTTATGAGTATCCAGATGAAATAATGGTGGGTAGTGTTGAAGGCAGACAAGGCCAGAGCAAGCCTCTATGGGCTCTCGTCTAGCTCTCGTCTAGCTCTCGTCTAGCTCTCGTCTAGCTCTCGTCTAGCTCTCGTCTAGCTCTCGTCTAACTCTGGGCATTGTCTTGGAGAAGACAATGAAGGAGAGAGATTGATGAAGGAGAGAGATTGATGAAGGAGAAGATTGATGAGGGAGAGAGATCGTTCAGGAGTCCCCGGGACTAACTATATATAGAGAGGAACCCGCTCTATTCTGAGCGGTATCAATTGTCAAAACAGTTCACTGATATCTAGTTTAGAGAAGAATATAAGTGATCTAAGATGAACCCTGAACCATCATACTTAAGAGAATTATTGGAGGCCAATGTCATAACAATTCCAACTTAGCAGAGAGTTTATGCAAATTCTCAACATTCATCACATTATCCTGGGACCAGGAATTCATTAAATTATCCTGGCACCTGGAATTCATTAAATTATCCTGGGACCTGGAATTCATTAAATTGTCCTGGGACCTGGAATTCATTACATTGTCCTGGCACCTCGGGTTCGTCACATTCATCCTGGCACCTCGTACAATAATGGTAGAGGAATGGCATCTTGGAATGGCTCTTGTTAGGAGTACACAGCGTAGGCCAAAAATAAATCAATAGGTTTAGCACTACCTACTGTGGATCTACCACTGAGGAGCTGAAACCAGTGGTCTCTAGAACAATCATCTGTAGCAGTATAATCTTATAGTAGTGGTATTTAGATCATGCTCTGCTTACTGTTACTTGGAAATCATTCAAACTATTTCTCTTAGCCTCCGGTGCTTTATTCGGTGTAAATAAATATAGAGAAGAGAGGCTCTGTGTGCAGGACATCAATAAAGTTAACCTCTCTACCCTACAAACCTTGCAACCGTGTATTTATTCTCTTAAAGGAGACCTAAATATTGTATTTGTTTACTAATGTATAGACGGAACATGAAAAACTGTAAGCTCGTATTATTTTGAAGGCTTTATATATATACGTTTATTCATGGACTACAAGTCTATGAGTGTGTGTCGGAGAAAACTTCAAAATGAAGTGGAAGAACTCCGAGAGAAACCACCGAAGTGTTTAGAGAAATGAAAGTTTGCGCAGTGAGTTTTGAGACCTCCGTCTATGAAGGCTTTTTAATGAAATCAAGTTTAAAAGCGTCGTCGATAAAACGGTTTGAAATAGGAAATGTTCTTGCACGTTAAACCAGGCGTTAATGGAGTCAATGCATCAGGAGCTTCAATATCAATCCGACGTTTTGTTGGTTTTCGATAAATGATAAGAGTCTTGATATATTAGTAATAGAGATCGACCTTTTGAAATCAGAATCATGGTTTCCAACAGCGTATTGAATCGAGGGAGTACCTGATGATCTTGCACTCTTCCCAAATGACTGTAGCAAAGGAGAGTTCAAAGAAAATGGGTCAAACCTTGTCCAAAATTGCAGTAGAGTAAGGAATACCCCAAAGAGGACAACTTGGTGTTGGAAAAATGTGTTGGAGATCATTTCCAAGATGAATACTTGAATGTAGTCATAGGGATAATGAGTCCACGTTGTTTTTCTTGAACTTCATTCAGTATGTAGGCCAAACTCTTGACCCTTTTAATAACCATGGTGTACGGATATTTTATCGGAGTTAATGATATATTAAGCTACTCGTGTGGATATACCAGAATGGAAGAGTACAACTACTGGCCAGCACTCCAGATTGGGTAAGCAACAAATAGTTGATTTTACGAAATGTTTCGATTTTTTTATTTCTAATTTATGTGCTGGGGATATGAAATGGCTATATATTCTGGAGTGAAGTGGTAATTAATGTTGGAACATGAGGAATCAGTAAATGTCTGATGTACTGCAACCATATCCATCTTTCAAGTAACTGAATCAAATATCATCTGTCTGGGACATACCAAAGATGTCTCCAAAGACCAGACCCACCAATACTTCAATGGACACTGACAACTCTACTTCTTCTTCTTCTTCTCTTGAAGTAAACACCCCTCAAGTGTTTACATACCTTGACGAGACTATGAGGACAGTGTCCCTCAGTAACTGTCCACTGGACATCACACCATGGTTAATCTATGGTCCACCTGGTGCCGCAACTATCGTTGCGGAAGAAGCGTTATCTAATCTACATTCCCGGTGACTGCATGTAAGCAGGACAGATGAAACAGCGATATGCAGGATAGACTGATGTAGATTACTTAACACTAATTGAACATTTATGGTAGGTACATCAGGAGGACCTTTCAATAACCATGGAGTACAGTCCAGCATACT